>CAOLHI010004101.1:0-270510 GCA_948474755.1 Ctenosaura bakeri | reverse complement strand
AATGAGAAGTGCAGCCAGACTGACATTTCACCTTCCTCCCTGAATATAAAGAGTTTGGACACTTGCTGAATGGGGCTAGGAGCACGCATTGAGATCCTGCCCATAAACTGTAGTATACAGACTGAAATTTCAGTAATCAGTAGCTCAAGTTGTACCCCTTTGGTGTATAACACTGAAAACCATGGAAATGTTCACACTGGAAAAAGTACACTTTTACTAGTTTTCTTTAAATAATGAATTTAACAAAGTATGTAATATTGTCACTACAGTCGGCCCTCCACTTTTGTGTGTTCAGCACTTGCAGATTTGATTATTCATGAATTATTTGGTTTCATTTAATGTATTTGTTAAAAACTTTTACAGTATTTGCCTTTGCCACAGGAAAAAAGTTCTCTCTAGGAATCTCTAGGCCTTCCAGTCTGATTCTGTGGTCCATTTCTGGTGGAAGAACTTGGTCCATTTGTAGGTATAGGATCTCTGTGTAGCAGGTCTGAGCACAGCTGCAAGAATTTGTCAAATTGGGGGCAAAAGTCTAAAGAAAGCAGTCAGCTTGAGAGTGTCCAGGTCTGGATGTCTCCTGTTACCTAGCATCAGGAGGTCTTGTTTCTTCAGCTGCTTGAAGTAGGAGCCCTGAGTGAAGTGGAGAAGAGGGGCAAATCAAGGCTGCCTGTGGCACCCTAGAGTGAACAGGATGCACTTTGCCTTGTGTTTCTGAATTCTGAAGGAAAAGTGTACAAGATGGGGCCTCCCCTATGAATTGTGATGGCATCACAAAGACAGCCCTTCCCCTGATGTGCCCTGGAGCAGTAGATCTTGCACTACCTATTCTGTGCTGATGCAAAGAGATCCACTTCCAGAGTGCTCCACTTCCTGAAGATGGTATAAAGTAGGTCAGGATGAAGTCTCCATTTGTGGCAAGAAGTTGGGGCCCTGCTGAAAGCATTGACTAAGAGATTTTTGTCTCCCGGGAGATGGACTGCAGAGATGAAGATGCCCCTGCCAATGCTCTAGTCCCACAGACAGAATGGAGTAGAGCAGTCAGCCTTGTTCCTCCTTGTTTGTTCAGGTAATATACCAGCGTGGTGTTGTCAGAGACTACCTGAACAACCTTGCCACACTCCAGAACTTTGAATGCCAAGAAGGCTTTCTCCACAGCCAACATCTCATGCAACTTGATGTAGAGATTGCTCTCCTCCTATGTCTAGCAACCCCTGCCTGAAAATTCTTCCATTTGAGCTCCCCATCATTCCATGAAACTGTTTGTCATCATTGATGTTTTGGGTTGACAAGGAAGGAATGGTATGCCCATGTGAATGTTCTTCGGATTAAGCCACCATTCCAGTGATAGATGGATGGTCCTCACTGTAGTGAGATGCATTCAGGGGAAATCAAAGAATGAATCAAAGTAGGATAGGAACCAAGCCTGCCGAGGATGGATCTGAAGCCTTGTGTGTGGTGTTACTGATGTCATCTAGGCCATGAACTCAAGTAGCACCTCAATGTTTCCGGCGTCTACTCTGTGAATGTGCTGGCACCACAGGACAGCATTTGTCAGGTTCTTGAGCCAACAGGTAGGCAGCCAAAACATGGGAGTTGAGAATGTTGCCGATGGCTTAAGATGAGACTTAATTCACAATTAACCCGAATACATCAAGTAGGTGAAGTGTCATGTCAATGTCAGTGGGAAGGCAGGTCCTGGAACAGGCAACAAGGAGATAGTCACTGATGTAATGGAATATTATGACACCTTGTTGCCTGAGTCATGCATCCACCACTGCAATGCATTTTCTGAAAACACAAGGTGTAGTAGAAAGTCTGAAAGGAACGATGCAGGAACAATAGGCCCTTTTCCCCACAGTTAAACTGAGGAAGTGCTGATGTGATGATTGGATTAGGATATGAAAATATGTGTCCTTCAACTAAAGTGTTGCAAGCCACTCTCCTCATTGCGACAGGGACATGATGGTACTGAGAATAACCATCTGGAAGTGTCTGGGCTCAATGTAAAAGCTGACGTCCCTTATGTGGACTACCCCTGCATGAGGTTAGTCCCAAAACTCTATGGCATATTCCCTTCCTTATGATGTCCATAACCCAGGTGTCAGATGTTATAGCAGCCCAGGCATGGTGGTAGTCTTGTAGTCTGTTGCCAAAGAGAGGAGTGGTAGTGGGAAGAGAGTCAATAGAGGAGTCAAAAGACAATGCTTGCCCTGGTTGGTGGACTTCAACTTGAGTGCAGGCAGTATCTAGCAGCTGTTGAAGACTTCCACAATGTAGACAGCGGAAGTGTAGATCTTCTCAAGTGTCTGGATGCTGAAGGGCTGAAGGAATTATTCAATCCTGAAGATTGCCTAGACCATCCATAACAGGATCAGCATGGCAAGTTATCCTGAGATTGAAATCCAAATTCCTTAGCAGTCATACACATTTTAGGTGTGTGCTCCAACTTGTCATCCATCTCCTTGTTCAAGAGGACACCCTCATCGAACAGAAGGTCCTCTATGGTCGAGCTTAGTGTGATAAAGCAAATGAACATAGCTATGTATGCCTTTTAAGCATGACTGCCCCCACCAGCACTTTACCACTGCAGTCAGCCACCTGCCTTGCAGTAGTCAAGTGTTGGGCAGCAAGATTATAGGCTTCTGTCTACAATGCCCCTGCCAACCACTTGTCATCTTCAAACAATTTAGCCAAGAAAATTGTCATTCTTTCCCACAGGCTTTGTTGATATGTGGCTATGCAGGACTATAACTGGCAATTCTGAAGGAGAGGGCAGTGGCGGAACAGAACTTCTTGGCTAGTATGACCAATTTCCCACTCTCTTTATCAGCAGGGCTCATCAATTTCATTTGAGTGGATTTAGACTGTGTTGCCTCAACAATAATGGATCTCTGCTTTCTAGTAGGGGATGATATCCCTGAAGACCATCTATCTACCACCACTACCAATTGATTTAATCCCTGTGACTCTGTAACTCAGTGGGAAGTTACTTGGGAAGACTTCTACCTCTGACTGCAGCGGCTTTCCTTTCTCACCCCTCTGTGGAAGATGACAATTCCTATATGCATGTGCACACACACACTAAGAAAAGGCATATGAAGAGATCATAGAGAAAAAGAAGATCTTTAAAAGGAAAAGCTTTTATTCTAAGCAAGCAATCTACATTGACAAAAGGGTATCATCTACATGAAGCCACCTTCCTTCAGGCATTACATAGGAATAGTTGTGAGGTTGTAACAAAGCTTAAGTCATATTCAGTCAAGATTCAAAACAGCATAAGTTCTTAATGCATCTAGCTAAAACATTCAAATTCTACTCACAATCCGATGTTCTGAGATAGCTGTGGGATGCTGGGAATCTGGATACCTTATCCAGCCTGTAACCTAATTCCTTAGTTCTTTGTCCTTTGTGACGTATAAGCCAATCTGAACTGGACTCCACCACTGGGAATAGACCATTTGTTTTTTTGTTTTCTTTGATGCAGACTGGACAGTGCAGGTTGTAGCCCAAAACCTGCATGCCATCTTCAAGAGAGATAGCAATAATTGGTACCTATGTTTGAATCTAGAGCTATATACAGTCCTCAGGTTCAGTTTCAGGCTGCCTGATATCTAATGGTAGTGCTTGTGCCATCCTTATTGTCTGTTCCATGAAGGCACAGATATCATTGATACCGTAGGTAAAACCAATTCATGTTCTCCCAAAGTGTCTGGTGGGGAGTGCATCTGACGGACATTCAAAAAGACAGAAGAATCTTTCAAACAGGAGGAGTCCTGAAGTAATTGTTTGCCAGTACACCCAGAGAGGAAGCATCTTGATGGATCTTGAAACCAGTGATTGAACTTGAGGAGGTGCTGGTGGTAGGGTGTGAGAGCTCACAGCTTCCAAGGACTGACCCAATCCTGAAAGCTGAATGGCCAGAGTTTGACCTGGAAGAGCACTTTGGGCCAGTTGGTTCTGTATTCTAATGCTCCTGTTGTGGAGAACATGGCCCACTCAGTACTGAAGCAGCAGGTCTTGAAGCCAGAGAGGGCTACAAAGTTGAATGCAGTCACGAATACCAACCACACTGGAGATATGGTGGGAAGCACTGATGGCAACATGGTTCTCTAGAACTATGTTGGTGGTATGGTAGCTCCCACTAGTAGTAAAGTGGTCACATTCCTACAGTGTGATGCTAATTGTACTCATACTCCTCATAGTCCAACTCCAACAAAGGGGAATGACTGTGCCAGAAATACAGAAACTACCTGCAGTAGCAGTAATAGCGTCCATAGTGCCTACAGCTGTAAATCCCAGAATCACAGCCATCCCAATGACAAGCAGAATGGTGGCAGTATTATCAGAACAGGGAGTGAGACTCTCAGACCAAAAGCACCAACATCAAGCTGAAGGACAAGAAGGAAAAGCTGGCAAGGGAGCCTCTTTGCCTGGCAGAATGGATGTAGAAGGAGAATGGCCTGCCTGGTCTTTGGCATGCAACCTTGAGGAAAGCTATAACTTAAAACATGTACAGCTGGGATGGGATTTATGGGCACCTCTAAATACTTTTGAATGCAGCTCTCAGCACTCTTCACCCTTTGCTATGCTAAGGCTATTGGGGTTTGTAGTCAAGCAACATCTGGAGGGCCTCCAAACTTCCACTCCTGATGCACACAAAAACTGTAACACAACAGAGCTGAAGCTTTGTGTTATCTCTGTCAGCTTTAGGTTAATTTCACCCAAAGTGCAATATGAGGCAACTACAAAAGTTCTTCCTCAGGCAAAACCATGAAGGAATTCCAACAAAAACGAAGTAAGTTCCAGCAGAATTCAATATTCTGCATATTCCTAAATTACTGTCAGATTTTACCTAAAACGATACATTGCTTGTGCTCATGCAAAATGCATGAGGAATTCTGACAAAGATTGGAAGAATCTGAATTACATTGGTGGGTTTTCACGCATTGGTGTTCCCACATCCCTAATTTGGATAAGCTTCATTCCCTTCTGTGTGTAAATATATGCTTTCAAGTCATTTGTTGGCTCATGGTAACCCCATGAATTTCATAAACAAGGAATACTCAGGGGTGGTTCTGCCAGTTCTTTCCTCTGAAATATAACTTACAGCACCTGGTATTGGTTGCCTTACGTGTACTGAAACTTACTTTAATTATCTTACTTTAACTGGACAAAAATGAGAGGAGATCCAGACAATATAGTTCAAAGCTAGTCACTGTCAAGCAATCTAACAAAATTGGAAAGTATGAGAGCATGGATACTTAGATGTGCTCTCCCTGGATGTCACATCAAAGGAGAAGAAAGTACTTCAAGTGCTGATACTTGTTTTCCTATAAACCAACATGACAACAGTACTGGAAACAGAAGTAGCTGTTGAGAAATGGACACATGGGGAATAATTTGCACACTACAACAAGTGAAGGATTCATGAGAATTGGGTTCCTCATGATCAAGCAGCACGCTGGTATATACTGATCAATCCTCGAAAAAGAAGGCTAGGAAAAATCCTAGATCTTTTCTCTTCTTTTAAAGAAAAAAACAAAACAAAGAAGAGAAGTTTCCTGCTGCCAAATAGCACTATAAAACAAATACGGAGCAAAGTCCAGGCATCAAGCCCTGTGCAACGGCATCCTGCTTGCTCCTGACAAGCCTGGGCTTCCATGGATCCCTGGTTTCTCATGCTATGCAGACACATCTATAGTTTCATATCAGTTTTTCAAGGCACCAGACACAAATAAATGGCCATACTTTCAGAAATGATCCATAAACAAGGCCAGAAATTCTCAGAAAGCATTTATGCTTTCTGGAAGATAGGTCTTCCTGGTCTGTTCATCTTATTTGAAAAAAAATGCACCTGAAATATTGATATGCAAGAATCTTAGAAATAATCCTAGTTGGTGGAGGAACAAGAATCAATCAATATAGTTTATTGCAGCCACTGGCCATATCCAAAGATGATAATAATAGTAATAATAAAAACATGCACAGTTAGATTATACATTAGGAGGGACAAGAAAAAAATATGAACAATGAAAATGATGCTTATCTTTCCAGCGATACCTTTGAGCTATTTACTAACCTTTAAGAAACTGGTCCCATTTTACTCTGTATTTTAAATCCATGTAAACATCAGCGCATAGCTCTGGGGGACAATCATCAAATGTTGCATAGATTTTATATTCATAAAGTCCAGTGTTCTGGATAAAGACACAAACAGAGAAGTCAGAGGGAGACAGTGGAAGTATCAAAAGTGCAATGCTCATGTTTACTTCAAACATTTGCTTGTTGACACCAGCAATGTCTAAAACTGTTTCTTTACACCATTCTGCTTCTGTGCCATTTAAAACACATTTGTATCAACAGATCAGACACATAAAAAGTGCTCTGTTATGTTTATCCTAAAAAAATAGACTTGTTGCATAAAGAACTGAATTGCAGTTTTGAGAAATAACTCTCCTTAAAACTTGTGAGGTTTCATTCAATGTCACACAAATAAGCTCCCAACTGTACAGTAAGATTTTCTCTTCCTGTCTATTCTTCTTGTCCTACAATTCTCAGGCCCTCTCTAAATCTACTTTTTGAGGTCCCCCAAATTCTGGAGAAAATTTAGGAGATTAGGGGATAAGAGGATTTGGGGAAATTTGCACCAGAAAGTCGTTCCATGAGTGTTGCTCAAATCAACGCACATCTCTCTTCTTAGTCACAGTTCTTTTCTTTATAATCTGGAGTTTATGGCTTAAAATCAACTAGTCAGCTGAAAGAAATTTATCCTATGCAAAATTGGATGAGTACTCTCTGTTGCTCCCTCTTCCTTTTTTTTTAAAAACATTTGTGTGTGTCTTAGAGATCATCATAAACTGCAGATGTTATTTGCATCTAAAATAAAATTCTTGATGCTTCAAAAGAAACTGCAACAATGATTAGCCTTCTGTTGTGATGTTCAGTTGTAACATTAAACACAAAGCAATATTGTATATACGCAAGTTTTCTTGCATTGGAATTCCACAAACCACCCTATGGTCCAGTTGAAGCGATCTTAGCAATTTTTTCCCCCTGAGATATGGGACTTTTTGTGCTAAAAGACTATTTTCACTACAGTTAACACTACCAACTGCACAAAAACAGTGCTTTCAAGCCTCTTAGAAAGAATGCTCTCTAAGAGGACAAGAAAAATGCACGGAATGGTGGCTATGAATAGAAATGAAACTACCATATGAATAGAGGTAGCCTTTTTCTAATTAAACTTATTAAATCTAATAATGTAATCTCTATTAAGTGTCTATGAATGCTGTGTGATCACAGGCTTTCCTATGCATTAAACATCACATTATCCTTCAGTGCTGTCACTTGGAGCCTTTATAAATGGCAACATTCAAACAAGAAAGGAAATCTTAAAAAAAAAAGATATAGCATGACTAACACATCATTTTGTTACACAGCATTAAATGTTTTCTCCATTTTACAATATCACTTCAAAAACTAATTCTGGCAATGGAGGTACATATGCCTATGCCTGCCTGAGTCCTTTTTCCCATAAAGATACATTGATTACTCATGAGTGATCTACTCCTTATTTAAAACACTGTTCTTTACTTGCACTGGTTTGCAGACCTTGCAAATGCTTCTGTATTACACAATCTGATATTTCAAAGAAAAGCAAATATATCTATTTTTTAGTATTAAAAGAACAAAATGAGAAGGAGAAATTTTAGCTCTGACAAAGAGTATACATCCAGGAAAAGAAGGACATATGGTATCCCTATTATATTTTCACAAATTAAATGTGATTCATCCAGTACTAGTGACTTGCCATCTAACACATTTATGTAAAGAATATATTTTGTGCAGCTAAAATATATCAAGTATGACCAATGATGTGCAATCCACCCCCCACAACTGAAATGCATTTGGAGTATAATTACAAGCTTCCTTTATGAACTGCTTTTTGAGAGTTCTATTTTGGCCTGGGACCAAGTAATATTTTGCCCCAGGCACATTCTCACAAGGACTGCTTGAGAGTTGTAGAGCAAGGCTGGATTAAAGCAAAGGCCCCAGCAAATTACCCAAAGCCCCACCTGTAGTCTGGAAAGAAATATATGAGGAAAGAGAATCACTATCTTCCTTTGGATGACACATTGTTATTCCTAGGAGTCCTCACACCAAGTACAGGCCCTGGCGCAGCCTTCCAAATACAATAGAAGACAAAACTGTCCAGGTGAAGCAGTCAAGCATCCCTGTTGTGAGCATATCCTACCTTTCCCATTTACCTTTTCTATTTACTTTGCCCAACCAAGACATTAAGAGATTGTCATGACTCCCACAAATACTTTGTCACCTAATGTTAAGACAAACATTCCGGACCCCTTTGTCCATTTGCGGGAAAGCAATTACTGCTTTGTCCACACATCCTTCTCCAGGGCAGAAAGTAGGGTATACAAACCCTGGCTCTAGCCCAGGTAATTCATAGTACTTTGGACATAGCACCCAGACCTCTGTTCCTCTGTGCTACCCTCAAATTTGCTGTTTGAGCTACTCCAGTTCAACTTCTGCTTCAGAGGATTGGTAACTATCACCCTTTCCACCCAATTTCTCTCTGTCCAACCTTTTTTGCCTCATTTTCTGATAACCTTGCATGATTCCTGAGAGTATCTGATTTCTTGTGTGCTTGTTATTTCCAAATAAAACACTCTGTTTAACTTTTAACTGGAGTCCTCTCTACAGTTAGTTTTGGTATACACAAATGAAAAGATCTTATTGTTATCCTCCTTTTGTAGGCCTCCTTTGAGTTATAATTCCCCCTATTTCCAAGGAGATGCTAGCATTGAAGATAGACCCCAAAGCCCCACCACCACCTTTTAGAGTAACACTACCCAGGAGGATAAATGATGCCCTGCTGCATTGCTGGCCACTCTCTGGGAAACAGCTTCCCCTCACACTCTCTCGCCTAGATTCTGGAACTGCTATGCAGGTTAATTTGGCTTTGTACACAGAATTTGCCTGGAAGCTATGATGTTCTCTGTTCTACTGAAGTATCACAGCTTTGATGACTTGTAGTCCCAGTACTGGGTTTGGGAGGATGCACTTCTCTGCCATTTCAGGGACCCCCTGAACAGATCTTGGGGATGATGGCAATTAAGGAGATGTTCTACCACCCCTATCTCACTGGTAGATAGTATAGGAAAATGTGCATTGGTGAACCCTCATATGTTTGCCATTTACTGTGGATCCCTTAATAGGTGGGCAATGCTTTGGATTCATTGCTCTACATGCAGGGCAAAAAATGTTTGTTTGTTTTCTGCAGAGGAATTTATGGATCTGTGCAAACTGCATACATTTCATACAATTTTTACGAACAAACAGATTTCTGCATAGGAAAAACTAAATGTAATTTTCCTGCATGTTCATTCTGTGCAAAAAACCCAAACCAAAATAATATAAAATAGAATATAATAAATACTTTTGAACAGCAATCCATGGATTTTGTCCAAAAAATACAAATTTTTCTGCCCCAAAATATATTTTCTGCCCAGGAAAACCACATGTATTTTTGCAAAAATGAATCTTCCCCAATCAAGTCCTGAAGTGCAAAGAATCCCTTGGTTGTCCTCCTTTTTCTCAGAGAGTTGTTCATTGGCAACATGAATATTAACAAATATTCTTCACATCCCTACGCATCCCTTCATATCCCTTCACTGTCTTGACAACCTGACCAGGAAGGGGTGTTAGGAGCTATAGCAACAGCTTTGTCTATCTAATGGCAGTCTACTGTCACCCCAAAGCAGATATCTGTTTTAGTGATGGACACCTTTTTCTCCTCTCACTGTGAAAGCAAAGCCTAATGCTAGTGAATGAAAATATGGGTTTCTGGTAGAAGCCAGAAGCATGTGGGTAGGCAAGTGGGTGACCTGAAGACTCACGAGCTGTCCTACATGCCCTCAATTGCTCAATAAAGATTCAAAGATGGCTCTAAAGAGAGACCTTCCCAGACACTTTCCACTGTACCTCCTGCTTTCCCTGAACATTGGCTGTGTTGTTTGGGACTCGTGGGTGTGGTAGTCTAAAACACTGGGGAAGCCTCAGTTTGGGAAAAGCTTGAATAAAATGTAGCTATCCAAGAGGAAGGAAAGTCTGTGAAGGAAGGAAACTATCTCACTGATACTGTTCAAAATATCTGTCATTATTAATAATAGAAGATCATTAATAGAATAATAACGGAAGATGTTCAGGTAATGGTGCTTAGCTCAGAGGGGGGAAAGCATATTGCTAGCCTGTTGTCTAGAAACTTCATCAGCATCATTAAGTGCTACTATCTGAGTCATAAAACTGTTGCAGGATCGCCCTTGGCACCCCACACAATGCCCATCCTGATTTAAATTGTGAGTTTCCAATTCTGTCTTTTGTAAATGGTACAACAACAACAAAATACAATGATTTGTGACATATGCAATTTCTTATAGAATCATAGAAATATAGAGTTGGAAGAGAACACAGGGGCCATCAAGTCCAACCCCCGCCATGCGGGAACACCAAATTCTTCTTAATGGGATGCCTTCCAAAACCTGCTCAGGTCAACAAAAAGACTCCCATATACTGACCAACCATGTGGGTCAGACCAGTAAATGCTTCCTCTAGGAACTATAGTACAACTGACTCAATGATAATCATAACAAATATATATACAGAGTTCTTAGCTACATGTATATACATCTCAAGATAACTGCTAGTATACTGTAGTCAAATACCATAGATATTACCATCTTCTTAAATTGCTGGTTTGCATTTACATCAAAAATAATAAAAATAACTTGCAGCAGAATGATGATGAACCACATTGCCCCCTGTATTCATACGGTAGAAGCTAGGAGTGGGAAAGTCTAGTCTTGGGACTGCACGCTCCCTCCCACCAATTTTTGTAGCCCTGAACTCTTCCAGGTTTCCTGGGTCACACTTCTTTTGGCTAAAAAGGGAGAACTGCTTTATTTAGAAGCCTCCAAGAGAGCTAATTTGTTTTTTAAATGGGTTGTATCCCCACCCAATCCACTATTTAGTATCTTTTTAAAAAAAACAACAACTCTGCTTTTCAAAATGAGAAATAGATTGCTGGCCACTTCCAAGGTTTCAGATTCTTCTCCCCCCCCACACACACTTCTAGCAGTTTGTGAGACTCCCAGAGTAGTCCAGGGGCTGAAATTGGCCCTTAGACATGTCACAGTTGCCCACCCCTGCTATAAAACTACTTAGTATATTACTTTTCTTTCTTACTATTTGGATGGAAGAAAAGAAATAGCTTTAGTACTCCAAGTCCCACGGAAATTCATGAAGGAAATGGCAGAGCCTGGGAATAGTGAATGCTTTTTCTCGAAACCCAACTTCTGCTCTCTCATAAAGTAATTACTCCTGCACTAGGAACAGTGGGGGGGGGCTTCTGACACCCTAATATTAGTAAGGCTAGTGGGACCTCTACTTTGGGTAGAGACCTTTGCCAACCTTGCAGAACTACTAGCAATGATGATGCAGGATCTAATTCTAACTTCTGAAGGGTGGCTTTGTATTGCATGCAATATTGTCACCACTGTTCTTTTCTCTCTGGCATACTTTTTGCAGAGAAGAAAGATGCTTGTGCAAAGCGTGTAGCCATGGGTACCACAGAAATATACTCCCATGTACCACATAAAAGAAAAGTGTCTGCCTACCAGAGAATTAGAGCAAACTTCAGGGGGAAAAATACCCTATGAAATCTGGCATCTGTAACCTGAAACTAAGTAGTGTAACTCCACATTATTGAATCAATTATACCAAGGCCACACCAGCAGCTTGCCAAAGTATTCTAAGAGCAGCATTTGTGTTGCTCAAATGCCAACATTTGTATTTTTTTTTTAAAAAAAGGAATCAAATCTTGTAGCAGAATGAAGAAAGTGTGACTCCTAATACTTTTTTTACAGCCCACTTCCAGTTCTCCCAACTCCTCAGATTCCCCGATTAACTCGGGGGACAAAATACCACTACAAGTCTCCCAAAATATCAGTTGGAAAGGCACTATGCATTGAACCCCCTGCCCAACTAAGAAAACCGAAAACTGGCTGAAGAATCCCAAAGAGCACCTGGAAATTATTTACAGTCACTTCCATACTGCATTTTTGGTTGATTCCTTTTTGGCTAAAAATGTAGTGGTACAGCATATTGCAGGGGAGTGAGTGAGGGGTGGAATGGCCATCTGTCTGGATAACAGTTGCTCACCTCTACTTTAGCACCCTTAAGGGCGGGGGGGGGGAGTAAACCAGAGCTGAGATGCACAGAAGGTAGATCAAGATCTATTATCTTATCTTCAGGCAAAACAACGAATTCTGACACTATTTATCTAACAATAGCATGCCCTTCAACATTTCACAGATGTCAGCCTGGACACATGTGACCAAGCAACATCAGAATGTGGTCAAGATGGCAAGCATTACTAATGAGGAAGAACACACAAACTAGGAGAGGCTGCAGCAGTTTGGTTTCATATAAGCCTTTTGGGAAGAGCAAGATTCTGGCTCCTCCTCTTCTCTTCCCCTTGCTGAATTAATTGAACCAAGACTATTTTTTTTGCACTTTGAATTCAGTTTGCATCAACAGGAGTAAGTTGAGGACAAAGAGGAAAAATGGGAGGAAGAGAGAGAATCTGGGACATTTTAAAAGAAAGCAGCTGAAAAAGTAGGATGTTGGTTTAATTTGGGCTGACCCTGTCAAACTGGGACAGTGGAGGGCATATGATAGCAAAAAATGAAAAGCTCTTCAGCTCTGAAAATTAAGTGGCTTTTTGTATTAAACTGTAAGCAATTTTTGTATTAGAGGACTTTGTGTGGTTGGTTCTTATACTGGTCACAAATGCCTTGGCTGAAAATGTTCTCACAGGAACCTTGTTCATTACCTAATTCTTAGCAAATGACCAGCAAATGCAGTCATTACTTTATACCTGATTCCATTTGGTGGATCACAGACCTTGAGAGACTGACATTTGCCCACCATGCTTTAAACTACCTGTGAAATTTTTCTTGATTACCTACTTCATTTCTGCATGAGGCTGTTATAGTGCTATGATTCCACTTTCAACATCCTATAGAATCCTGGGGTTTGCAAACCCCAGGATTCCATAGGAAGTTGAAAGTGGAATCATCGCGCTATAACAGACTCATGCAGAAATGGCCCTAGTGTCAGCATGTTTTTACCAGACAGCACTATGATGACCACCAGGCTAACCTTCCACTTAAAACACATTACAGTAGGCCCTCCACATTCACTAGGGTTAGGGGCACAGAACTCCTACAAAAGTGGAAAAACTGCAAATATCAAAATGTGTGTGTGTATCTGGTCTGGGAGAAGAGAGCCAAAGCATGGCGGGGAAAACAGGCACCCAGCATCAAAACCAGGTCAGGGAAAGGAGAGGGAAAGAGCATGCATCAGCATGGCGGCCCTATACTTCCTCTCTCTCTCTCCATCTCTTTCCTTGGGTGTGGGAAGCATCAGGAGAGGATTTGTGGTGCTGAGAAATAGGGCTGTGAGCCATCCTTAGCTGGGCAGGCAGTGCCTAGTGGAGGAGGAGGAGAAGGACCACAGGTGGGTTTTTAAAGGGCTGCATAGAGGGAGCTGCCCAGAGGGAAGGTTCTGCTGGAAAAGAAGCTCTTGAAGTAGAGGGGCAGGAGTTGGAGACACTGACATTAATCAAATCTGTGAAAGTGAAACCTCAAAACATGGAGAGCTAAACGTAGCTCTGAATGCCAATTATCTAATGTCTTGCTGTTTGTATCTGGAAGATTCACATCATTGTAGCTAAACCGTTGAGTATTCCAACAAGCACATGTGTCAATTTTGATAGCATTTCATTTGGTGGAAAACTGACTTCCTGCCTGCATCAGAATTCACTTCCAGACTTCTCTGCCAACTGCTTGAATCCTGCTGTCTCTGACCCGGCTGCCCACAAAGTTTCCCTCTTGAACAGTCAGCCAGTAAGGTTTCAGCAGACTTTCAAGGCTAAATGCTCTGCTGTGATGTCTGGTTCTCTGTCCTAAAGCAGAAACATTCAGAAAGTTGCATTTCCATACAGTTAGATGGCAATCATACTATTGCACATCAAGTGCAGCTAGCATGTGTTCATAACCATACCATCTCCCTCTGCCCTGGACATAGCTTGCAGCTCCAGCTGTATCAGCTATGAGATGCCATCACACTACTCTCTTGATCCAAGTAAGGTATAAATGCTGCTTCTCAAATATGAAAAATGTAACTGTTTTCAGGAAATCAGAATTTCTGTTATACTCTGTGCCACTTAAAAGGCTTGTGCTGTGCTGTTTTTAGTCCCTGTTATACAGTATAATTTAATGTTCATGCATTCTATCAGCTTTCATTCATCTAAAGTCTTACTATCAGTGCCTACCTGGACTCCATAACAAAAGAACATACAGGCACTACCAGTGGTTGTGCTTTACAGCTGGCTGTGCTTCTGGTCACCTATAAGGCCCCCTAGTCAAGTTGTCAGTTTATGTCAAGATGACAGAATATCATAAAATAATCAAGTCTGTGCATGTATGTTAGAATGGGCACTTAAAGACCTGAAAGATAATTCACGAGATAATTCTAAACTTTGAAACTCCCTTTCATGGGAGGTCTAGTTGGACCCTTCCTACTGTCTTTCCACCACCAGGCAAATACCTTTTTATTTAGGCAGGCATCTGATTTTTAGTTTGTTGTGGCATATGCAGCTTTTAATGAAGGATGTTGTGTTTCTATTTATTTTTAAAACATGCTTTTAAAACTGTGTTTAACTTATGTGCTTTAAATAGAACAGTAGATTAATTCTACTTTTGTACTAATAATTTTTTAATTATACTTCTTTTAAATGGTTGTGAACTGCTTTGAATCCTGTTCTAGGAGGAAGATGGGATATAAATAAAATTATAAATGAAGAAATAAACTTTCAGATAGGTAGAAGGCAGTAGAAAAAGATGAAAACCTAACAGATGGATAGATTCAGTCAAGGAAGCCTCTGCCCTGAGTCTGGAAGATCTGAGCAGATCGGTTGGCAACATGATCATCACTCATTTGTAGGGTTGCCATAAGTCGAAGTCAACTTGATGACAGCTAACAACAAACTCTCAGATCTGACCCTGAAGAAATACACATTCAGTTTTACAGGAGAACCAGAAAATTCAGAGTGGTATAATGACTGGAACATCTTGCTTGGATCATGGAAACAGGGAAAAAAAGGAAGAGGCAAATCTTTGAATAAAATGGCTCCTGGCTAGAAGACTAACCAAACTGAATTTGGGTGAAGTGTGTGTGTGTGAATGTGCATATGCAGAGGACATAAATAAATCTGCTTTGTATTAACAAAGAAGCTGGTAAGTAACAGGAGAATGGGTTTACTGATTGTGCTATTGGTCTGGTCATGCTTCTATATTTATGGCCATTTCTGCACTAGATGGTTATAATGCTATTATACTAACATCCTGTGGAATCCTGGGTTTGCAATTTAGGGAGGGGCCTCAGAGGCCCGTCCCTAAACTGCAAACCTCAGGATTCCACGAGATGTTGAAAGTGTAATAATAGCCCTATAACCGTCTAGTGCAGAAATGGCCTATGTTATATACAAAGTAAACTATGACAGTTCCAACACTCACAGTGGAGGAGCGCATTCTAGGGTGGACCAGTAGTGGATTTTCTCCCTACTAAGCAATGTCCATGGAAAACATAATTTCCAAGCTTCTACTCATCCACCCTATCTCTAGAATGCATAGGATCTTTTCAGAAACAAGAAAAATTAAATAACATAACAAGAGAAAGACACTTACCATTAAATGGCTTATCTAATTAAGGTTATACTATAATGCAGGGATGGAGACCATGTAGCCTTTCTGGGGTTAGACTACAACTCCCACCACAAAAACACCTTTGGCTGTGCTGGCCAGGAGCTGCTGGAAGTTGCATTCCAACAGCATCTAAATTGCTCTAGGATTCCCACCTCTGACATAAAACCTGACCATAAATATTTATGGTGATTCGAGACCACAGCAAGCCAAGTGAAAGCAATTCTGTGGTTGCAGAGCCATCATCAGTGACAGTTTTCTGGTACCTTCATTTTACATATACACTATATGGCAATAAGGCCATAATCAGGCCTGAAATCTTAAAACACAATTTTCAGGGAGTAAATGCCATTATATAGAAGTAAATGTGCAGAAGGTAGCACTGAACAAGGACAGGAACTAAAGATCTTCCTGATATAATCAGTCAGAAATAAGATGGCAACACTTTCTAATGAAAGTGGGAGGGACAGACCTATGTGAGAGTTCTCAGGCTCCACTGGAAAGAGGCATTGAGAAAGTCAGAGGAGGAAGAGAGCATGCAGTATAATTCAAGAGAACAGTGATGGCCTTTGACACTGTTTTGTTTTTCAGATACTAGTACTGGCGGGAGGGGGGAACCATGTAGCCCTCCAGATGTTGTTGAGCTGCCAGTATTCTTTGCCATCACCTAAGCAAGCTAGTGCTCCTGGGACTTGCAGTTCAGCAACATGAAAGAACCACGTGATTCCCACTCTTGCACTAATGTAGCACAATGTAAAGCTATCCCTATGAGAGAAGAATGGATTGCAGATAAAATATCTCTGATCTGGTACAGAATTTAAAACAGTAACTAGAAAGAATATTTAGGCAAGAGCGTAGAGAAACTGAGATGGGAGATGCAGAGGGAGTTAGTAGTCTATGAATATTTGTCTTGGTTCTTTGTACTTTGTTTACAAAAATAAAAGTTTTCCACGATTCTGGAAAACAAAACAATCAAACAATCAAAGCCCTTTAGGAGAGTGGGAGAGAATTTTAAAAATAAATAAAAAATAAAACTCCAAAGGTATTAATCAATATGTTAGACAGTAAGCAGTAACTTCTACGGTCCCAAAACCCATCAGAGCTCACACGCCCACAATGGATAAGACAAGCATGTTCTCCAATTCTCTGTTGTCCTGTAAAAGTAAATACCCATGGAATAAAAGGGGGAAAAGACAAGCACACATGTGCAGTAAATGGAATGCTTCATAAAAGCAAACTCTCTTAAATGTTCGGGCTTCAGAGAAATAGGTATTTTGGATCTTTTAACTCTCAAGTCCACACCACTCCACACACTCTTTCAACAGGTTCTGTCTGGGATTCAAAAGAGAAATCAATGGAAGATTTTTTAAAAAACTTATAGCTTCTAAGGACACAAACTGCATAGTAAGAAAGAAACAGAAAAACTTCCCTGTGGCTATACATCCTGCTCACTTCTCTGACCTGCTCAGGGATCTTTGGGGGGGGGGCACCAAACCTTGAAACAAGGTTCAATTTGTCTTCTACTCATGTTCATAAACTCTGCCCCAGTGAACTTCCCTAAATGTAAAGACAGTAGTGGAAAGAAAAACATCTGCTGTGCACCCCCATGGTTAAGCAAGACGAAGTCCAGCTGTTAGAACTCACTCTCATCTCATCACAGGTCTGGGAAGAGGAAGACTAAACGTAAATAAAAGCTGCAAGTTCCCAGGGTCTTAAAAGATGGGATGACTGAAGAAGAATGATCATGAGTGATGGGGCTGCTCTTTCAAGCCATAAAGAGACAAAGGCAAAATTCACAAAAATCAAACGTACACTTATTGGATTGGAGATATGTGGCTCAGTAGTACTAACATGCAAAAAAGACCTTGGGATTATTGTTGACCATAAATTGAACATGACCCAGTAGTGTGATGCTGCATCAAAGAAGGCAAATAATATTTTAGCCTGCATTAACAGAACCATAGTTTCCAAGACAAGGGAAGGAACAGTCGTACAATATTCTGCACTGTTAGTTCTGGGTGTTTTATTTTAAGAAGGATATACATAAGTTGGAGCAGGTTCAGAGAAGGGCAATGAAAATGATAAGGGGCATGGAGAATGAAGGCATATGAGGAAAGGCTGAAGGAGGCAAGCACATTCAGCTTGGTGAAAGGTAGAGTAAAGGGTGACACGATTGCACTCTTTAAATACCTCAAAGGCTGTCACACAGGGGAGTGGGCAGGCCTGTTCTCTGCTGCCTCAAAGGGCAGAATCAGCTTTGATGGTTTGAAGTTACAAGAGAGAAGCTTTCGACTGAACATTAGAAGGAACTGCTTGACAGGAAGAGTGGTTCAGCAATGGAACTAAAGAGGTGGTGGGGTATCCTTCTCTGGACAAAAGGAGGCCACACAACTACCTGCTGGGAGTGCTTTAACTGGAAATTCTGCATTGAGCAGGACATTGGACTCAATGGGCCATGAGGGCCCTTTCCAGCTCTATGATTCTATGTAATTACAGCAAAGTGTTAGACAATCTAAATCCACAGACACTCTTGTGAGTTTCCTTTCAGATTTACAAATGGGAAAACTAAGAAACAGTTATTTATCATAGGCCACTGCCATTTGCTGTTCAATACTCTATGGAAGGCTATCAATCCCTCTTTTATGCCACCTATCTGTGGACTACTATTTAGTTAGACACTGGTAATCCATTTCATGGCTTTGCCCCTCCTCTTTGGCAGTTTCAGCCCAGCTGATAGCCCTATGCCAAGACCCTAAACTCTGCTAGCATGAAAGGGTCCCATACCACTGGTCATCATAGCCAGAGAAAGCTGCACTTATTGAATTTCTTCTTGTCATGCAAAGGAAACTTCCCAGGAGTGTAGACAAGGAGTGTGTAATGTCTGGAATTGTGTTTTGTGTTTGTAGTGGAACATGAGTATCTGTAAAAGTCTTTTCTCTTTTAAGGAGCACTGCCAAAAATAATTTTGTAATTTCTTCCCAAAAGTGCTAAGGTTCAGATTTGTATGGCTGAGATCTTGCCACCTGCCCTGGAAAGAAGTCCTACTCCTAAGCATGTGGAAATATATATATAGGATGGCAGTTATGTACAACAGGGTCATCAGTGGTGACTTATGCTACATAGAACCTCCATATCAAAAAGCTAAATAACAGAGGCTGGGGGAAAACAGCAGGGGCCTTCAAGCTGTAGCACCCTGGACAGCCACTGTTGGAAACAGGAGTCTGGATCTTTGGTTTGATTTATTGGGATTTCTTCAAGGAAGGGAAGGCATTTCACACAAGCTGTGCGTGGTGGAGTTACCCATTGAAAGTGCCTGCAGGACTCCTTTTCAATGTAGACTACATCTTTGGCAGAAGTCACTGGCAGACCTATTCTATCTCCATCTTGTCTACATGACAAAGTGGCTAAAGTCTCAGACTCTTGTCTGGGGAAGCCTTTTGGTATCAAATCCTCCTTAATTCACAAAGCTCTCTCCATGGGTGACCTCTCATGGCAGGCACTAACCAAGCCTCATAAGACCGCTGGCATAAGGAATGAGGCAGCTCCTTGGATGTTGTTACTATGGATGTAAAAGCTGGACACTAAGAAAACTGGTAAGAAGAGAATAATCTTGTTTGAAATGTTGTGCTGAAAGAAAATTCTGTGGATACCCTAATCTGCTAAAAAGACAAATAAATGAGTCTTGGAGCAAATCAAGCCCTGAATTCTACCTAGAAGGCAACTAAACTAAGACTGTCATATTTTGGTGATATCATGAGAAGACATGACTCACTGGAAAAGTGAATAGTGTTTGGCAAGGTGGAAGGGCAGCAGGAAAAGAGGAAGACCCCATTTAACTCCATGTATTGCTGTGGTGTTCTGTTTTATTGTCTTTGTCCCTGATCGTGTATGTTGATGTACTGCCCTTTGGTGTAAAGGGCATTATAAATAAAAGTTGTTCCTGTTGTTGTTGTTATTATTGTTGTTGTTGTTAGGTCATCATCATTATTATTACAGTCACCTCTCCACATTTGCAGGTTTCACGTTTGTGGATTTGATTATTCATGGTATATCTGCTGTCACCTCTGCTGCCTCCCTGTGCCATTTTTATTGGGGACTGCAAGCCTTGTGAGACTGAGAAACTGTGAATGAGGCTAGTAAGTCCCTCTTAAAAATGGTGTGGGGCAGCAGTGGAGGCGGCAGGAAGCCCCACCAGCCACCCACTTCTGCCTTGTGAAGGAACCCCGATGCCTCAAAGAAATCCACGGTGGGTTGAATATGGTGATCATACTTTTTGTATGTGTTAAAATATGGTTTGGGAGGGCCTAGAGTCGCTCACAGTTTTTCCACTTTCATGGGGGTCTTGTGCCCTAACCCTAGCAAATGTGGAGGGATGGCTGTACTATTATCATTATTATTATTATTATTACAGATGGACAGGCCAATAAAGAAAGCCAAGGCCCTGAATCTGCAAGAACAGAGCTATTGACGATAGGGTGCCTGAGAGGTCTGTGATTCATGTGTGTGCACATAGGTACCTACGGATCTCATTTCATAGGGTTGCTATAAGTCAAAATGGACTTGGCGGCAGTTAACAGCAACCTGCAATGGCTTTGTGGATTTTGTTAGATCCCTATAGTTAACTAATGAATGAGAGCCCCCGCCCCCACTTTCGTTCTCAGAAAGCAATTATCACTATGGTAACAAGCCCCTCACACAGAGACAATGAGAGAAACGGGCCCCATTTTATAATCTCCCGTCTCCCCCTTCCTCCTCCTCCGGTTTCCACGGCAACGTCGCTGGCCCTGGGCCGTCCCTTCCCGCCACCCCAGGCCCAGTCACTGGGGGCTGTGGGTAGGCCTGGCTGGCTGCCTCTCCTCTCTCCCCCGCACCTCGTCCCGGAGGCGGTAGATGCTGAAGCCCACCGACTCAGCCATGACCTGCCAGGACGGCTCGGGCCCCGCGCTCGACCGGGCTAGCTCGCGGCAAACGGCCAGGAACTGCTCTGCGGAGAAGGCCCCGCGGGACTGCGACTGCTGTGGGCTCAGCGGCGGCTGCTGCTGCTCGGACCTCAGGGAGGACGTGGAGGTTTCGGCGGAGCTGGGGCCCCCTCCCAACATCCCGACCATGAAAGGAGGGGAGACGGCGGCCAGGGAGCCCTCTCTCTCGGCCGCCTGCGGAGGTGGTGGTCGCGGAGGGCACATGAACCGGGCCTAGGGGGGATCGGAAGCGGAGCGCTTCATGGCCCCGAACCTCTTTCGGACCGCCGGAGAGCCAGCGTGGAACGCGACGGAGCAACGTGGCGCAAGGCTAGAGCGCCCGCTTCGGGGACACGGAATTCGAATCCCCGGCTTTGAGGGCCGGCTGGGCCCTCGGCCGTGGCGTCGGCGTAGCGGCCTTCGCGTCGCCATGGCGACCCCGTGAACCTCATAGGGTTTTCGTGGGCCGCGAGTGATACCTGCCTCGGGAGGAGGTGGTGGTGGTGTGAGGACAACACCGACGGTGGAGCCAGGACCTAGTGTTAAAATTAGACCTCGGGAGCTGTACTGTACGAAATAACAGAAAGAAAAAGAGAGAGAGAATGACGTCTACATTCACTCATTCCAACTCCATCACATTTTTCATCTGTTTTCCTCAAAAATGCAATGAAACTGCGCAATGCAGTGAAACTGTAACTGTCTGTTATAGTCTCCCCCCGCCCCTTTCTCAGATTTAATTCAAAATCATTCTTTCTCTTTCCTTTTCAGTTATATGTTAGCCATCTTCCTGGCCAAAATACCCCTGAACATATGCAAACACATGGAAGTAAGGTGTAATTTTAATTTAAACCACGGGAGCTAGTGCCATAATCTATTTTTGAAAGCCAAGAATCTGCCTTATCTTATGTGGAAGGTTGCTTTTTGTTTAAAAATGCCTCAATAGGTCAGTGTGCTTTCCTCTCCTTCCCTTTCCCACTACGGTCCTTTCCGCACTACACTGTTACAGTGCTATTATTCCACTTTCAACATCCTATGGAATCCTGGGGTCTGCAGTTTAGGGAGGAGCCTTTAGGATTCTCAACCAGAGAGCTCTTGGGACTCAGTGAAGGACAAACCCCAGAACTCCACAGGATGCTGAAAGTGGAATAATAGCTCAATAACAGTGTAGTGCCCAATGTTGGAGCATTGTTTTGACTCATGTATTATTAGCCCAAGAGCTAATTTTCAGTGACTGTCAGGAAGGCCCATCTAGTATGGAAGAAAGTGTTCCTGAGAATTTCAGAAATGCCCTTTCCCCCTTGGCTTGAAGAGTGCCACAACCCACTCACGCATCTAGCATTCCATTTTTCTCCTTGTGAGCAAAGCAAATACAGTTTTGATTTTGTTGTTATTTGTGTGACTTAAAGTTGTTTCTGACTTATGACAACCCTAAGCCAAACCTGTCGTGGGATTTTCTTGGCAACATTTGTCCAGAGTGGGTTTGCATTGCTTTCCTCTGTGACTGAGAGGATGTGACTTGCCCAAGGTTTCCCAGTGGGTTTCCATGGCTAAGTGGGGAGTTGAACCCTATTCTTCAGAGTGTTAATCCAACACCCAAACCACTATAATATACTGGTTACTGATTAAATTAAGAATTAAGTACCACCATCTTGTCCCCTATACTCAACAAAACAAGTGAATTGGAATCCCCATCTTCTGCATAAATTACCATGGTGAGAGTGAAAAATAAACCACCGTTTTACTATCCTTTGCTTAGTATGGAATAGAATGCTGCCCAGGGCTCCAGGGCTCAAACTATTTCCAGGGATCTTTTCTCAGGTATAAACTAGCCATTGACTTCTACCAGAGCCCTTCTGATAAAGAAGATGTAATATTTCACTCTTAGATATCCCATTGAACAGTAGCGGATTCCTCTTAGTTTGATGGAACTAAGTACCTGTTCTAACTACAGATTTCTTTTGATCTTCCCTGGAAATAATGAAACTTGAGTTACTGAAATGCTTCCAAATGCTGCCTAGGTTGTCATTTCCCCCCCTCCTCTAATTTCTTATTGAACTGTAGTCATTATTTGCCACATTTTAAATTAACAGTGTGTAAACAAGTACACAACTCCTATTGTCTTTTCTCTAATTACTAGTTTTTTGATAAAAACAAGCTAAATCAAAATAGACTGAACGTTTATCCCTTTGTGATATAAAATAAGGCTTATACATCACTTGTTGTTGCGTGCCTTCAAATTATTTCTGATTTATGGCAGCTCTAAGGCAGCTCTATTATGGAGTTTTCTGGGGCTAGGCGTGTGTGACATGCCCCGGGTCTGCCAGTGGGTGTCGATTGCCAAGTGGGGAATCGGACCCTGTTCTCCAGGGTTGTAGTATAACGCTCAACCCTGCTACACCACGCTGGCTCCCTGACCTACTCAAAATTCTGATAGAGGTTTGCATTACATTAAACCTTATCACAAGTCCATTTATATTTGAATGTGTATTTACAGACATAAATAAATAAAAAGGGGGAGCAGGAGGGAAATATTCCAGTGCTTTTGACCCTTGAGTTGAAACTAACTAGTCAGATAAAATAATTGCCATTTAATGATGTCAAATGGAAAATGCATGGTTTCTTATCTTGCTACAGCCCTACAAAGGCTGTAATTGTGACTGCTCAATTTCATCTAATTATGTTGCTAATGTGGTGTGGAAGTAGCTGTTGCTAGCCATTTAACAGCTGGGAGCCGATGTGTAAAAAGACAGAGAGGTATCGCAAAACTACACTAACTAGAGTATTTTTTAAAAAATATGCATGCTCATGATATTCCACATTTTTCTTAGCTGCAGCATGAAAGGCCAAAGCATATATGTTTGGTCTTGAATGTGGCACAGGATTTTTGGATACAATCCAAACAATCATAACACGCATGTCAAAGAGCTATTATAAAAAATATGCTAGTGTGCTTTCCAACTTTCTTCTCTAACTTCTGCATCAGAGATCATTCCAAAGAGTCTTCCAGATCCCTAGATTTGCTTGTCAGAGTTTTAGCTGCAGTGGGAAGTGGAATTCACAACAATGTCATTCCTCAGTCTTTGGCCTGAACCCTATTGGAAGCCCTGAGTAGAGCAGCCTCCCTGAATCAATGAGATTCACGTAAGTGTTGACTAACCATTCAAAATTGATTCAATGAATCTGTTAGAGCTGGGATAGCCAACAGAGTTCAGATTCTTTTCTACAGTTTCTTTGGTTACCACATGAAGAAAACTTATCTATATATGCTATATATAAGCATATTGAAATAGGGGTCACAGCCACCTTCTGTGTTTGCATGCAGATGTGCATATTGATGATTTCAGCATTGGTTTGGTTGGTAGACTCAGACCCTCCCTCATGTTGTCAGTGCAGGTTGTTCATCATTTTTGTTTTGAATAACACCATGGAATTTTGTGCCATTTTCATCTTAGAAATACTTTTTTTAATAATGTAAGGTGCTATGGGAAGGGAGAGACAGGTCAGTGACATCACGAGTGTTGACTAGTTACTGCTTAGTGTGACCGGCTTCCAAACTTGTTCCTCTGTGCTGAATTCTGTACAGACCATTGTTCTTTTCGCTAAAATGTGGTGTATGCTCTTTCAGAATGGAAGAGCACAGATATTTTGTTTGTACTATATTCACTAGAAGTCTTACATACTTCGATTGTGAACAATCTCAGTAATCAGTATGTATTCTCTTTCAAACCAATATGAAAGCAATATTCTAAGGCCAATAGTCAATATCTCCTGCATATGATTTATATTGTTGTTAAAGCCTGAAGATAAGAGGCATTGCAGGAAGAACAGGAGGTTGGGTATGTAATATGAGTAAAAAGAAGAAACTGTAAATTTTATAACAGAAAACAATGTATATTTACTCCAGTGTATGTCCCTCTCTGTTTAGTAGGGTATGTCCATATGGCTTAATTACCTCAATTGTTAACCTTTCTTAGTATTGTCTCTTACAGGTGACAGATTTAAACATAGCTATCTGAATGATCATTTGGTTCCAAGAATGGCGTGTTCTACAGATGTAGCAGAAGGGAGTGGGTGTGAAGAGAGGTTGAAGAAGGGACTGTTCCAAATGAAGAGTGCACATAGAGAGTGCCAAACTGTTCTTCTGGAGAAAAACAAGGAATTCCTGCAAAACAACAATAACACAGCCATGGGTATGGGCTTGGCTAGAGTAGTTCTCTTATGGAAGCGTGTTTTTCACAGGTGGGACCAATTCAGCAGCATACATTCCCTCCCAACTCCAGTTCTGTGTCTCTGTTTTTGTGGAAAGAATTCTTGTCAATTATGACTCTGTACTTTTTGTGACAAAATTGGCATGTCAACTAGTGTGGAAGCCTGTATTACTGGAATGTTGTGATGCATTAATTTCCTGAACAAGCATTCATACTGATTGGTTACTGAAACAATGAGAGTAGACTGATTTATAATTAAATAGACTCCTGATACAGAGATAGAGGTATAGTCCAAAATCTCCAGTCATGCAGCACCCCCACCCTACACACTTGAGAATATATAGTTACTGAAAGTTAAGCTAGCAACAGTGAAATTAAATATTTCTCTTGAGCCTTCTTTTGTGAACGTGCACCGGCACTTCCTTAAAACTTACCAAGTACTTACTGAGAAGTCAGAAACTTTCCTTGGTAGTTACTGGAAAGAGGAGAGTTTCTCTGTGTATTGGAGAATACTTGTACTTTGACTGGTCATGTAAATACTTATAGATTATACAATAATATATTACAGTTGGGATCTCCAACAAAATGTTGCATTATGGAGTGTGCTTGTTTAATGTTTCAGCCACAGCTAGCAGAGTTACTTTTTTGGGACTACAAGTTCCAGAGGCTTTTCTAAGCTCTGCTTCCAGCCAGCCATAACCTTTTCCAAAATATTTTACACAGAGATCTACAAGGTACCTCATTGCTTGTGGTCATTGTACAAGTTCAGATCAAACTGAGCTGTTCTTATGTGGTAGATCCAACTTTTATCCTTTCTTATTTTCAGAAATGTTTCTTAGTAAAAGACAATAAAATTCTACCCAAGACTAAGGCTTAATAGAGACAGTCCTTAATAGAAACCTGTGAAGCCACAGGGGGGACTTGACAAGCCCTCCAAAGGATTTTGACTGGTCAGTTCTAATTTCTTTCCTTACCCAGTGTGTAGAGAAACACCTGCATCTAAGAAATAAATTTACTTTTTCCTCACCTTGAGAGTAAGGACATAAAAAAGGAAACAATTTTTCAGTTAAGTTGTCTGGAATTTTTACTTTGTGTACATTGTGGAGACCTTTGGTGTGGCGTCCATAGACTATGGGGAACCAAAGAGGTAAAACCTGGTATAGGTATGTGGTTTGTACTAACTAGCTGTTTCCACAGGGAGCTTGCTATATGAAACTGCTGTGGAAAAGGTCAGTATATTTTTTTGAAATCAATTTCATTAAAATGGGTTTAACAGAACATAATTTAAAAAAAAAAAAAGAATTCAGAACTACCATCTCAATCCAGTGTCAGCTGTGTTGGTTTCAGTCTCTTTACAGCTGCATAATTTGGGGTTTCAAAGGGTCTTTTCTTTTTGGCATTCTCACAAAGTACACTTAACTCAAATCATAATTATGAAAAGTTACACCCTCTTCTTGGAATGGTTAGTTCTCTAGGGAAAAAAGCTCTTTAAAAAAGAAAAGAAAAGGGAGTTTATTAAATGCAGGCTTTATTGGATCTGTCAAATAGTGTCTGTAGAAATTAAAGACTTGCTCCTTGCTTTCACACACAGACTGCCTTGTTCTGTCTCCTGGCTCCTGCTGGGAGTTTCCCCCTCTGAACATCCCTGTGCTGCTTGGGAAAGAACAAATACCTCCCTTTTCCAAGTTGGTTGCTATAAGGATTTGCTCAGCCATTTTGTGAAACAGAGGAGTCATGATCCGTCTTGCCCTGCACACAAAACCACCACTCATAAAAGTGCTGCATCAGTCTTCCTTGGTCCAGAAAACACTGGGTCAGCTGAAGATTCTATCAAGGTCAGGTAATTGCCAGGGGCTCCAAACCAACAAAGAGGCTGTTGTCCCAAAAGCCCCACCATTCTTAGAACAGCCAAGAAAGTCTAGAGGCACTGTGAGAGGGTTTCTGTTGCATATTCTAGCTTTTTTCATTAAAGGGGCCCAGTGAAGGTGTCTTGTCTGGTGAAAGAGCCTCCTTAGCATATAGCCAAACAACATTTTGAAGTTTTAGCTTGATTTGGGGGGCGGGGGCGGGCAGGGAGAGAGTACTTCCCAAATTGTCTCCAGATCTTTTTGAGGCAGGCATCACTGTAAGTTTCAGACTGCTTTTCTTTATGTGGCAGACAATTGCCCTAGCTGCTTCCCAGAACTCTTGTGAAGTACAGTCAGCCCTCCACATTTGCAGGTTTCACTTTTGCGGATTTGATAATTGATGGATTATTTGCTGTCACCTCTGCTGCCATTTTTAATAGGGACTGCAAGTCTTGTAAGACTGAGAAACTGCAAACAAGGCTAGTAAATCCCTCTTAAAAATGGTGTGGGGCAGCAGTGAAGGTGGCAATAAGCCCCACCAGCCACCCACTTCTGCCTTGTGAAGGAACCCTAATGCCTCAAAGGAATCCATGGTGGGTTGAATGTGGTGATCATACATTTTTGTGTGTTAAATATGGTTTGGGAAGGCCTAGAGTTATTCACAGTTTTTCCACTTTCATGGGGGTCATGTGCCCCTAACCATACCGAATGTGGAGGGAGGACTGTAACAGTAAAAAGTCACAATGCAACATCCACCTGTGGCTGCAAGTCACACAGAAGAGTACTACCCCTCCCCCAAAAAGTCGACAGTGTATTACTCCTATCTGGTTTACCAAAATGCTCCTCCCCATTATTGCCACTCACAAATGGTAGGTGGGTGGGTGCCACCACTGGATCTACAATAAAAATTGCTGTTGATTTACTTCTATCAGGAGCTGGCCCCTATCACCTAGTATTTTGCCCCCAATGTTCCCAACCAAAAGTTTGAGACTGAGAAGCAAAGGTGGGGACTGGCTATGTTCTGGTATACCTATATATCCTTAAACATTTTCCTTTCTTTTTCTGTGATAAAGTAAAACTCATGTACTTGTAACCAAAAGTGATTTCCAGAATACTGCCAGAAGCACAGAAAGGGCACAAATGAATCCACTGAGCAAGAGGGCATCTTTTCCTAAATTTGTAAACCAGTCATTAGCTTACATAGCTAATCTTGGTATTTCGTCAATCCCCTTTCATGGAACTTAGATTGCTGCTGTTTTAATTAAGAAAAGCCATAAGTACAAATGAGGTTGTAGCTGTACTGTATTGCATGCCTTGGTAATTCCCTGGTCCTTAAATACTTGTTGCGGAGTATCACCCTCTTTTTTGTAGAGCCTTCTCGTCTCTTAATGACATCAACAAACAAATCTCTTAGAACATGTTTTTAACTTCAGAAATCCTAGTGCTGCCCTTTAATGCCACATTTTAGAGACTGGACCCTTCCTCAGGCAATGATATTGTGGCTGAAACTGGGAGAGAATGGAATACAGTACTGGAGTACATGTGTGTCTTTGTGAGAAATGGGTTCTTTCTCAGATAGAAGCATCTGTGATGTTGCTGCTTGATTGTGAGGATGCAAAATATATCTGCTGCCATTGTGGGAAAAGTGTTGTTTGTGATACCCTGGAGGAGTGACCTGTAGGCCTATCCTGCATGGCCAGGCTTCCTCAGTGGTAGCACTCTGGTTATAGAAATCCCTTTCCAGACACATTATTTGTCCTCCATCCCCATGTTCTTTGCCTTTCAGACACCAGGTAGAAACATCTCTTTGTACAAGCTTTCAGGAAATAAGCAAGTATTTAATTTCCCTTTCACTACCAGTTTTTATTGTGGTTTATCAGATATTTATTTGCAGTAGTTTCATCTGTGTATAAATTTAGTCATGTGTAATTTCATGTTTTAGACTCATGATTTTAGGTATTGCTAATTTAAAGATGTTTGTTTCTATGCATACTTGCCAGCTGCTGTGAGTTAACATTTCATTTTGTGTCACCAAAGAGAAGAAAAACTGCCATAGCAGAAGGAGGGGTGTGTGTCTGGTCTTTTATTTAGAAATAAATAAAAGGGGGGAAAGCCCCTAATCCATTTATTGATGAAAGTGGGACATTCGGTACAAGGTGCATTGTAACCTCACCTGCTACCAAGAGTGTTCCGGTTTAGGGATCAGCCAAATGGTCAGCCATGCCTCCCTCTTTCTTTTTCAGTCTGTGTTAGCGTTCTGTGGCTACTGTGCCTTGTCAGTCCTCACTGAATCATTTTGTGGGACAATTAGGATTTTTCAAAAAAACCTCTTTTTTTTTTAAGAAAAAAACTTTTAATTTTGCAAAGCCCATGTTTCTCCTTGCCTTCCTGATACCTCACTCTTATTTTTGGCTCCATTTCTGTCACCACTCACCACCTGAGTTCGCTATTAGAGGGAGTGATGATAAAAAGGAAAATATGCAAGCAGTATTCTACCCAACTCTTCAATTAGAAATAGATCTGTTCCCTCCTTCCAGCATTCTGGTCCATGGGTACAAGCACTACTCAGCACTTATGTAAGCAGCCCTCAACCTGAGACTAACCTGTCCTTTTCCGAGCAAGCTGCTACGTGGAAGAGGAAGAAGGGAAGGAAAGAGAGTGACAGTAAGAAAGAGGGAGGGAGAGGAAAGAAGGTCACTTTCTCCTTTGGGCCCTGCCGCGTCAAGCCTGTGGTCTGTGGCTGATAACAGATTATCTCTGAGGGAAGGTGTCTCTTGACAGAAAAAATGCTGCCTCTCCCAACACGGACCTACTTGCTCAGAAGACCCCTGGAAGCTGCTCAGAACCCTGAACAAGAAATGAGTGTTGTAGATGATGTTGTGTGCCTTCAAATAGGTTCTGACTTGCAGTGACTCTAAAGCAGACCTATTACAGGGTTTCCTTGGCCAGATTTGTTGTTTGCCATTGCCTTTCTTTGAGCCTGAGAGGCTAAGAGGGGGTGATTTGCCCAAAGTCACTCAGTGGGTTTCCAGGGCTGAGGGGGGATTTGAACCCTGGTATTCCAGAGTCCTGATCCAAGACTTGGCCCAATATGCCACACTGGCTCTCTCATCCTTAAAGTGCACTCCAGGCATGCAAGACTCTAAATGTATGTCTTTTATTCATTTATTACATTTATATCCTGCTGTTCTTCCCATGAGCTCCTAACAGTGCACCTGATTCCTTCCACCTACCCCCCCCCAGCCCCTTTAATGGCCATTTCTGCACTAGTCCACTTTCAACATCCTCTAGAATCCTGGGGTTTGCAGTTTCGGGAGGGCCGGATGGCCCCTCCTGAAACTGCAAACCCCAGAATTCCAGAGGATGTTGAAAGTGGAATCATCACACTATAACAGGCTAGTGTGGAAATGGCCAATGTCTCCAGCTCCCCTGTTTAGGAGATTAAGCTCAGAGAGTGACCAGAGCATCAGGACCTGTTGAGCTTCATGTCTGATTGAGGACTTAACTCCGGCCTGTGGAAGACAAGCCAGGGTGATCTTTGCCCCCTATTGGAAATAGAAAACAGATGATGGCAGAAATATACAATATATAATTTAAGGGATAATATACATATGCACACTGGCTTGAATATGCTTGAAGTGATACTGAGCGAATACAATTGAATATAATCCTTGCAAATAGTTGTGGTTTTCCAAATGTGTCAACTGCACATGCTTTATATTCCACAAGGGTAATATGGTCATGAGGGACAGTGTAGTGGTCTTGATGTTGAACAAGGGCACTGGAGGCCAGGGTTCAACTTCCAGCTCTGCCATGGAAAGAAGGGGAGGAAGGGGAGCTGTGGTGGCGCAGTGGAGGAGCCGTGGTGGCGCAGTGGTTAAATGCCAGTACTGCAAGCCACAAGGTTGTGAGCTCAATCCTGCCCGGCTCCAAGGTTGACTCAGCCTTCCATCCTTCCGCGGGTCGGTAAAATGAGTACCCAGCTTGTTGGGGGCATGTGTAGAAATGTGTCCAAATATATGCTATTTGTAAGTTGTTCGCCGCCTGGATCCATATGGAGAGGCGGGATACAAATAAATAAATAAATAAAAATAAAAATGGAAACCCACCTGAGCAAGCCACACTCTCTCAGCCTCAGAAGAAGCCAATAGCAAGCCTTCTGGGAACAAATCATGCCAAGAAAACCAGGTGGTAGATCCACCTTAGGGGGTCGCCCTCACTGGCAGAGGAGTGCCTCAAGGCACAAAACAACACAATCCTGTGTAGCAATCTGCCCAGGGGCCTCACTTTCCTTTCTCACAAGGAACTGACTCCATCATGCGCCAAAATCTCTCCTAAAAGGAGCCCGCGTGAACCTTTCAGCCTAACGCTTTCGACTTGCTCCACGCTGAGTAACCAATGGATCTAGTTTTGCAGACGTCCTCGGGCGACGCCTCCCTCCCCAACGAGACGGCCGCTGTCCCCTGCGAGACAGCTTTCCTTTAATCTTGTGAACTTGTCTGCGGTCCCTGGATTTCTGTTCCAGGCGGCGGCTGGCAGTTTGCGTACGCTCCCTTGCTCCCCCCTCCTCTCCCGGCCCGGGGCAAGTGGCTGCTCAGTGCACTTCCATTCCGGACCAGGGAAGGTAAGCCGCGCAGCCACGGCGGGACTCTGGCGCGTCGGTGGGCTTCGCTGAGAGGTGAGAACGCGGAGAAACTTGCCGGGGAGGCCGGGAGAGACGGTTCTTTGGCCCCGGAGAGAGGAAATAAATGAGCAGGAAAAACTTTGGCCGCGGAACAGCTAAGAGAAAACCCGTGGCGGACGGGGGTCTGCAGAGGCTCTGCTCCCTGGAAAAATCTTGACGGCAAGTGGAACTTTTAAAGTGGGTCTTTTCCTAATATTTCACGGGCGCCTTCGAACGCAAAGGACAACCACGCTTAACTTTTTTTTCCCCCCAGTACCAAATATTCTCTGCTTCCCCGAACGCCGTTGAATTAAAACGATCCTTTTATAGAAGCTGCGCTCTGACACTGTAAGGGAAAATGCTAGGATTTCTATGGATGTTTTGTTAAAATGGAAACTATGGTCATATCCGCACTACACTCTTATAGCGGGATTATTCCACTTTCAACCTTCTGTGGAATTCTGGGGTTCGTAGTTTACTGAGGCCCAAGAGCTCTCTGGCTGAGAATTCTAAAGGCCCCTCCCTAAACTGCAAACCCCAGGATTCCATAGGATGTTAAAAGTGGAATAATAACGCTATAACAGTCTAGTGCGGAAATGGCCCTCGTGTGATAGAGGTCTGTGGGACACCCCCCCCCTCCAAACTGGGAAATGAAAAAGTTTTTAAATACTTAGACGCGCGTCCTGAGACAAATGATTTCCTAAGTCCGACTCTTGCGCTCTTTCCCGAGGCTGCGATTCTGTGCGCATTTACTTGAGAGCAAGCCCCTTTGAATCTCAGGGGGGCTGGCTTCGGAGTAGATGTGCATAGCCTTAGGCTGCACGCTCGCCACTTCATTATTGTACCTGGAGGTATTGTTTTGCAACTTCGGGACGGAATGGCCTGAAAGTAAATGTCCTGAGGAAGACTTAGGATCTTGACAAATCCGCATTCCCTCCGGGAAAAAAAAATGGTTAAACGCAAAACACCGCTTCCTGGTGGATTCTTCTTGAACGCAGATCTCTGGCCATTTCCGCACTCGCCTGTTGTAGCGCGATGGTTCCACTTTCAACATCCTCTGGAATCCTGGGGTTTGCAGTTTCGGGAGGGGCCGGCCCCTCCCGAAACTGCAAACCCCAGGATTCCAGAGGATGTTGAAAGTGGAACCATCGCGCTACAACAGGCTAGTGCGGAAATGGCCTCTGTTGCTTTGAGAAATATTGAGTCACTTCTAATATATTCTGCATACTGATGTGATTTTGCTGTTCTGGAGCGGAAAAACAGGCTTGCCTGCTTTGAACATGTTCTTAGATAGGACAAGTATGAATATAGATATTTCAAAATCAGGAAAATATTGAGGGGGAGAGAAGCGTGGACATCGCGTGAATGCTTTGTGTAGAGGTGCGGAAAACACCTCTAATCTTGTCTTGCGCGCACAAGATTAAACATCTTGATAACAGCTAATCATAGGTGACAAGGGGAGTGATTATGAGGGCTTGGTTTCTGTGTGCTCGGTAGACAAAGTCTACTTTGAATATAACACCTACGATTATGTGAATGTGAAATTCCACGTATTTTTCATTTGGACAGGATGGAGAGATTGGTGGGCAGGCAACTTGTCCACCTCCTTCCCATGCTCGTGTGTACAAATGATATTATTCCTGTTTAGAACCAAGGCTGCAAGCCTATACATGTTGTCTTGGAAATAAATTCTGTTAAACCCAGGGAGGAGGGTTATTTCAGAGTAGCATGCTAAAGGAGTAGAACTTTATAACTGTTGGCAAACTTTTGCACCCAGCAAAGGTTTTCAAAGCTGACCTATCAGTATTGCTGCTGATAGCTAATGTCATTAAAGAAGGATCAGGAGACAAAAGACTTAGAAGTCACATTCATCTCTTTGATTCCTTTTGTGTGGAGTCATATTGTAGTTATTCATCATGGAAAGTGGTGTTAACTCTGCATATGCTCAGTGGTGATCTTTTCTTCCTTACTTCTGCTGTACTTCAGTATTAAGTCTAAGTTTTGGAACTGACCCCTGGTGAGTCATAGCACATATTAAGCCCCAATTCCTTTTATTCATACAGTTTAACATTGTTAGGTCTGCGAAGATAAAGGCATTGTGCTTGGGAGCTTGGGAGATCTGTAATTCCGTTCAGGCAGATAAATAGGAGCATTTATAGAATCATAGAATATGAATACATTGATCTTTTGGGGGAAACATGGAAGTAGTTCCTTGAGAAGTCAGATCTGGCTACTAACACATGCTTTGATTACATCCCATTTGAACTGCTGTAACACATTTTATGTGAGGCTGCCATTGGAAACTGTTCAGAAACTTCAGCACATCCAAAATGCTGCAGCCAGGCTGTTGACTGGGGTTGGGTACAGGGTTCATGTGACTCCTTCTGTTGAAACAGCTCCATTAGCTACTGGTCCATTTCCGGGCAGAATTCAGAGTACTGTTTTTGACCTTTAAAGCCTTACATGGCTTGGGTCCAGATTGCCTGAAAGAGACTGTTTCTCCTTACATAAGCCAGTGTGAGCTTTAAGATTTGTAGAGCTTTGCAGGTGCGGTTGTTGAGGACTTGGGAAAGAGCCTTCAGTGTGGCTGCTCCCAGGCTGTGGAACTCCTTTCCACAAGAGGTCTGATTCGCCCCCTCCTTGCTCTCTTTCTGCCGGCAGATGAAGATGTTTTTATTCAAGCAAGCCTTTGAGGTTTAATTATGAAACAGTAGTGTGTGTGTGTGTGTGTGTAGTGGTGTGCTGTGTTTTTCAAATAGTTTATTGGAATTGTGTTTCAAGTGTTTTTAATTGCTTTAAACATGTTTTTAGTAATATTATTATTTAATTCTTTTTAGCTTTTGCAATTAATGTTTTAGCTGGATTTTTTTAAAAATTATTGAAAATTGCCTTGAATCTCATTTTGAGAGAAAGGCAGGATATAAATTTAATTAAATAAATAAAGTTAATTTAAAAATAGTAGACAAGCAAGGTGAAACTAGGACAGATCTGGAAATGGGCTGAAAACTACAATATTTTTTTCATTGTGAAAGGTCAAAGTAGAATCAGAGGAGGTACACATATGCAGTTAGAATCTATGCCTAACTAGGGGCTTTTTCACACTATACAGTTGTAGCTCTAAGATTCCACTTTAATTGCCATGGCAACATGCTATAGAATCCTGGGGTTTGCAGTTTCAAGAGTCGCATTTAGAATCCGCTGGTGCCTCTGACCAAACTATACACCACAGGAGTTAAAGTGGAATGATAGTGCTATAATGGTGTAGTATAAAAGACCTTGGGATAGTTTCTTCTCATCTCTAGTTAGGGAAGTTTGGCAGATCTTTAAAGTACTACATAACTCATCAGCAAAGTCGACTCCTTAATGGAAGTTTGATTTATTCTTAGCCTCTATATACTGAGCCAGACCCATCAACTCAGGGATGGAAATTATGCAGCCCTCCAGACTGAAGCTCCCAGCATTTCACTCCATTGGCTATGCTGGCTATGATAGGTGGAAGTTGCGGTCCAGCAGCATCTGCAGGACTGCATGATTTCCACCCAGATCTAGCTCAGTATTACCTACACTGACTGGCATAGGCACGCTCCAGTGTTTCGGTCTCCTACCTGGAAGTGGGGAGAACTGAACGTGTGACCTTTTCTCAGCTAAGCATCAGGACTTAGCATCAGGAATGTGAGAGACACATGCCTGTTCCCAGACCATTCTAGGCCCAGCTAGCATATAAGTTCAGCTTTTGCGCATATACACTATCATGTCAATTGTGTGTCTGCAGTCACTCTTACGCTGGGACTTTCTGGATTGCATGGTGAAATGAAATTGTTAGTTTGCATTTCCAAAGTTTGCCTTTGATGGTGTATGGTTTCATGGGACTATAGGAAGTTGCTTTATATTCAGGTCATACTGCTGGTCCATCTAGCCCGCAATAGGCTGACTGGCAGCAATAACTATGTAGAACAGAAGCCAGGATTCTTTGTCTAGCCCTCCCTGAAGATCCATTGTAATGGCTACATGTCCCCACCTCTGCTGAAATCAAAGGGATTCTTCTTCTTTTCCTTTTTGCATCTGGTTTACAGACCTTGGATCCCTTAGGGTTATGAACCCCTGCCTAAAGCTGATGATTGAATATAAAAAAACCCATACTGCAGGGTAGTATTCTTACATTTTAAAAATCCTACCCTTGCTTCTTCCCTTTCAGGATGTTGTGCATGGTTCTTCTCTGTACCTCTTTCCTGCCTCTTTGTCTTTACAATATCCCCGTGAGGTAGGTTAAGCTGAAAGACAGTGAACAGCCCAAAGTAACTAGCTTAGTGAGTTGCATGGCTGAGTGGAGTTTGAACCTGAACGGCACACATGTTTAGAAATGACTGCTATTAGTGGCAAAATTCAGGTGAGTGGGACAAAGCTTTTCTGAGCTGTTGGTCATATATTTTGAGGACACTAAGGTGCAGTAAATATATGTGCATCCCCGTCATAACATTTGCTACTCATATGTCCATTTCATTCAGGAATCTGTTTCTGAAGCTAAAAATTAAATCCCAAAGTCATTCTAAATATTTGAATAATCCCTAAGAATGTGTCAGAAATGTAACTGACCTCTGAAGCAGGGACAGATCATTTTTCCATATACCAGGCATGTGGCTTTCCAGATTTTGTTAGACTGTTACTTCTATCATCCCTAACCAGTGGCTGTGCTGGCTAGAGCTGAGGAGAGTCACAGTTAGACAAACTCTGGAGACCACATGTTCCATCTTCCCTGTTAGGAAGCTTGGTAAGGTGTGAGATGTTGAACATAGAATTATCTTTTGTTCTCGTTTTCCATACTTTCACTTTTGTTTGACTGATGGCTTAACTCCAGGACCCCAAACTCTCAGCAGATTTACTTGGAAGTAATATTAATAAACAGGTCTCCACAGATCCCATTTTAAACTGGAGTGGCAGTACTCTGAAATAAGAGGCTCTTCTTCCTTCTCCTGAAGTTAATATAACCAGTCCTTAATTTTGTTTGTTCTTCAATATGCATGGAAGTACTAGAAAGCTGCAGGGCCAAATGTCTTGTCTACCAAGCCCAGTATCATCTCTGACAGGTGGCAGCACTCGAGGTTGTTGAGTGGGTACCAACGCCTTGGATGTTATCTTCTCCCAGATCTTTTTAAATAGACCACCTGGGACAGATGTGCATGCAGTTCCTCTCCCTGAAAGTTTTGTTTGTGTGCATGTGCTCGCCTTCAAGTCATCTGTGGACTTATGGTGACCCCATGAATTTCACTGGATTTTCCAGGTGAGGAATACTCAGAGGCCATCTTTTCCTCTAAAATATAGCTTACAGCACCTGGCATTCACTGGTGGTCTCCCATCCAAATACTAACCAGGGCTGACCATGCTTAACTTCCAAGATCAGATGGGATCTGATGCCTTTAGAGTATTTACTGGCATCCCCAAAAGTGCCTGGGAAAAGAGCCCAGTGTCTCTTGTAGAACTCCTCCACCTGTGAAGCTGTTCCTTCTGTTGAAGTGAAAAGGAAGCCTTGGCAAAGTGGACAGAAGGTGGGAGCATTGGGACTCCCCAAACCAAAATGGCAGGATCAGGACAAGAAGCTTTTATAAGGCACAGTTCTTTGAAATAAAGATCTGGGCTGCTTTTTCAACTGTTCAGGTGGACAGGGCAATGGATTTGTTGCTTTATGGAGCATAGTGAGAAAAGGAAAACTAATAAATGTGAAGGTGATGATGATGTTTAAGACAAGAGGACAGAATAGACCCAATCTGGTATTGTGGTACAAGTCAGGTCGGTCTGAATGTGTAGAATCATATTCAGGTTGGGGGAAACCCATAGCTAAAACGAAACTCTTCCCTGGACAGATTACTGGTTGCAGTTTCAAAATGGCCATAACAATTCTCCCCAACCCCACATGCAAAGGAATGTGGAGTAAGCTTAGTAACAAATCTTTTGCTGGTTCAGAAGGTTAACTGGCTGCCTGGCGGTTTCACAGCTGTTGCTCCTGTTGACAATTACTTTGGCTCTCCGTGGCTTGGATGTGTCACGGAAAGTGTCACTCTGACTTCTGGCTGGTTTTAAATGCAGGTGCTGAAGAAATCTGGTTGCTCTTAACAGAGCCCTCTCAACAGACTGAGCCTTTCCCTTCTCTCTGACATCAACTGAAGTAATTCTAAGCTGAGAATAAGCTCAGACAGAAGCATGTTCGTAGAGGAGATGTTAGAAGTTTATGGCTGAGAGCAGGTGCAGAATCCCTCTGCTGTCCTGTATCTGTCCAGTGAGGAGTGTAAATGGTTTATTTTGACATGCTGCAGAGATGCTTGGGGAAGGTTTGGTCAGCTCCCTTGCATTTCCTGTTCACCTTGTATTCCTGCAGTGTCTCGTGGCTTTTTTTTTTTTTTTTTAATGAAATGAGCCTGGTTGAAAGAATTCTGTGGAGCACTTAATAGTGAATAAAGAAGGATTCATCAGGCAGAACAATGATCGACTTCTTGGAGCAGTGATGTCTATTCTGTGAACTTTTGAAGCAATGATACCTATTCTATCATTTTTGGCAGTGCTCTGTTGTTAAGTTGTGATGTCAGGCTGCCTTGAAATAGTAATAATTCTTTGGCTGTCTTTTTAGTTCCTGGTTCTCATTTGGACCCTTACAAGAGTGATATTTTCTTATGAAAAATTTCCAGCAACTAGAAATTGTGAAAATTCTGAAGTATGCGTACCATGAGACAGGAGTTCTTTTTTATGCAAAATGTTCCTCTGGCTCATATATCTTTAGTGTTTCATAGTTCTGATTTCCTTTGTGTTTTCTCCTTCTAGGTATCCTTTGTGGTATTCCACCATTCACTGGAGTTGTTAGTTTTTGCTGTTGATTGTCTGGTTTGGTGAAAAAAAGCCACTGGGACTTTTGGAATATACCCTTTCTGTTCCTCAAAGCAAGAGATGATGGATTTCCTACAAATGAGGTAGGATGTGAGTTGGTTGTACATAGTTTTTAGTTGGTTAATTAAAGTGTGTTTTAGTATCCATAGGGATGGTGCAATGACTTTGATTCTAGATAATGAGTCTCCCACAGTGTTAACAGGTGCCATTTCAAAAGAACTGTTTCTATCTGAGAGATGGAGGAAATGTTTCTTCTAAGAAGGTTCCTCCTTTTAGTGCTTGCATTTAATATGGTTAATTCATAAACTGTTCATTCATACAAACGTTGGTATCTTTTATAGTTATTTGTTTTCAAAATCTTTCAGTCAGTTAATCCTCAGTCCATCCAGTTATTTCGGATTACCATGACCATGCAGGCTTTCCTGACCATGCGGGCTGGGACTGTTGCAGGGGGAAAGCCTGTGTTAATTGAGCCAGTTACTGTATTTGCAGGTGTATAAGACTTGCTTCCCCCCCCCGAAAAATGCTGTTTGAAAATGGGGTGTGTCTTATACGACGGTGTGTCTTATATGCCAGCAAATAGTATTCGTCAGTGTATAAATGGGGTGCATCTTATACACGGGCGCATCTTATACACAGGTGCATCTTATATGCCAGCAAATACAGTAATCACTCAAATATGGTAGGTAAAATAAACAAACAAACAAAAACCAGGTTCTACAGTTTTGTCCCTGAGCAGACACAAAAGTCCAGAGAAGGAAGTGTGGGAGGAAGCACAGGGGCTGCCTTTTTGCTTACCGCTTTGGAGTGCTAGAAAGGCACAGACAGGCTCTCTCAGTAAGACAACTAGCCACCCTTGCAAATTTTGGCCTAGCTGACCTGAAGCTCCCAAAAGTAACATGGAGTCTTACATATGTCCTTCCCTTTTCTTACACTCTGGTGGGGATGACAAAAGTTAATGTAGCTTAGATTAGCGCTTGTTTGCTTCTTATGCTCCATCCTCCATGACTACCACCATCATAAAAATGATAAGTCTGCTATCCTAAACTCAGTTTCTAGGGGACAGTCTTCCTTTACTGCAGTGCAGCTTAGTTCTGAGTGGACACTGATCAGCATTAAAATATAAATGTGGGTAGAGTGTTTCAGGGTGTGAACCAGGGACATTCCAGGTTCAAAACGCTGCCATGCCTAGCTGCTACATGGGAACAGTGTGTGTTTTCCTGGAATAATTCCTCTTATTGATTGGAAGCAGTATTTGAGAACTGTACGCAGAAATTGTCATAATGACACATGACAAATCAAGGTTAGAATTGCGATTCATATCACTTAGTTGCCTCTGGAGTAACAAAAATAGAAAATGGCAATCTTAAGAGCCCTGTATTAATTTGTGGTGATCATTCTTGTGAGAAGATTTGAGATGTGGTCGAGACTCACACCTGCTTTGGTGAAGGGGGGAAATCTCATCTCTGTCATTAGCCAATAACTAATTTGGAGGGAGGAGGGATTTACCAGGACTCATATCCAAAATACTGCAGTGATCAAACTTGCATTTTCCACAGACATAATTTGCATGGCAATCTAAGGAGAAAAGAACTTCTGCTCATAATGCTCTACAGAACCATGGGCAGATTGATGGTATCTAATAACTAATGCATTAATTTTAAAAATAAATACAACCAACTTTATTTTTTGCTGCCTTGAGTCTCCTGAGTTGAGGAGCAAGTAACAAAATTGTTTTCTCTGGAAAGACATGTAAGGGAATGGAGAACTGGTCCCGTGACATAAAAACTGAGTTCAGAAACCTATTAATGTGAATATGCAAACACTGTGCTGTCTCACTGCAATTAGGCAATTAGACAGTATCTACCACAAAGAGCTATTTAAGAGTTTATTTGCTGTCCCTTCATTAAATAATCAGACCTCCATATGTTGTAGTTAATGCAGGAATGGAGCATATGTGGCGCTTGTGTCCTGCTAGATGCAAGCCCCATTTTCCCTAGTCACTATAGCCAATGAACGATGCTGGGAGTTGCAGTCCAATTCTAGCGGGGCACATTCTCCTACACTGTTGGGGCATCAAGCATTTAGGCTGAACGTCTAGGTTACATGTCTCTATTCAAGTGCATGTTTTAATTTTCTTAAAGAATTTAAAATCATGGTATGTTTTCAGGTTTAAGTAGCAGGTAATATGAAAGAATTTCTGCCACTAGTCAGACCCAGTATGCAGGTGCTTCTTGTGTTACTTCCCTTGCTATGGAAGCTGTTTTTTGATGGGTTCGTGACATAGCATTGAGGGGTTTGCACCACCAGTCCAGTGTAATGAACAGCAGAAGCATGCCAAGAATCTACAGAAAATTTACTTCAGTACTACTGCTGTGAACTGCAAACAACTTTTAGGCAATATAGCAAAGATACAGCAGATTGATACTTGTGTAGCTTCACTTTTGATTATGGCTTTATGTTCCGGATGCTGTGTTGGCAGCATGAGTACCTCATGTCTTTTCTATGCCTGAATAGAAGCTAGAAGGTATGTGGGCTTTCTCTTGGAATTATTTTTTCCTGTTCCAGCTGAAAATGGTTGATCTGCTATAGCTTCTTCTCAACACTCCGAATGGAAAATCTTGATTATTTTTTTAAATTGTTGGTATGTTTATGACTGAAATATGGCTGAAATGGCTGAAATGTAGGTTTTAAGCTTGTAACAGAATGAGATTCATTGGTATAAGCATGGTCTTAGGACTCAATCAGGCATACCTTTAAAAAGACAGCTAGCAGCAGGGCTTTTTTTTAAAAAAAAAAAAATCAATGGAGGGATTACACCCCATACTAAAGAACAGATTGGGACCTCTATCCTTAACCTGGAATAAAACTGGAAAACTAGACATAGTTGCTGGTAGGTTTATAAAGAATACTCGCAAATGTTCTCATCTTTGATGAGAAAGCTTGTCTCAACATTTTGGGACATCCCAATGAAAAAAACTGTTACCGGTAACTATTGTGAGATTTGTTTGTTTGTTTTACATTTTGGAACTTTTTTTGCAAAAATTTTCTTTGTGTGAAAACCGATATTTTTTTTTTTTTTTGGTAAAAGCCAATATTTTGCTCAAAAAAAGGAGAGAATTAATTTTGTGCAGAATACACTGTTTATGCCCCAACTGCTTTTTAATATAAATTGCAACATATTTGTGGCAAAAGAAAAGTTGAGACATGTGAAACATCATTGAACATGAAAACACTCTGATCACTTAGCAGAGAGAAGACTTCAGAATTTTTTGTACTCAGGCATGAAATAAGCAAAGCTTTACATTTCTAGCTGCTAGCTACATCTTTAAAATAATGTTTGCTGTGGATAGTTGCTACACCTAAATGGGTTGCAAGTCACCCTCAGCTCCTCAACAGAGGTATAGATCTTGCTGCATGCTCACTACTCGCACAACAAGACGTAGGGGTAGTAAGACCAATTTTGCCAAAACCTTTATTTAGGCTCAAAGAATACAGTGAAAACTCTCAGAAGGTATGGATTAGGCAGAAACCATCTTGAGAACCTGGAAATTACTTGAGCTTTTTTGTTTTTAAATTGAAGGAAACATACAGGAGGATCCAAAAGTAATTCCAGATTCCTTTTCTTAAAAAGAGTAAAATGATATTCAGAAACTAAAATTGCTCAGTTTGCTGTTCTCTGCAGTGAAAATACTGAAGGGGACACATCATCAACGATGCCTTTTTTTCCTACAAAAGTTTACTTTTTCAGCTTTTTATTATAAATAGCCTTAAAATATTTGCACCAAGACTACAGGAACTAAAGGAGTCACTTTTAATGGGAGTAAGCACAAAAAGGAAGTCAGCATTAATCTTTACAGATGCTCCCTGATTCACCATCAAAGAATCTGCAATTAGAATTAATATTTCCAGGCAGTGTGTCTGGGTTTGTGGTGTATGTGTGGGGGGGGACAGAGAGAGGAATGCTTTGTAAGCGAAGTCAAGCGAGTTCCAGTGCTGTTGCTGTGCCCTCGGAAATTGTAAATGAATACTTGATCTTGTTTATTTGGCATATATTCCCCACTGACTGGTGACATCTGCTGATTTAGACAGTGATGGGCTGTTTATTATGCATCAAGCGAGAACAAAGGCTGATGAGAATTCTGAGTGTGCAAAAAGGATGTGGTGTGTAACAACATTTCATTTTATTTTTTTTAAAAAACGGAGGTATTAAGATCAGATACTTTATAGTTCAGCAAGCATGCTGGCTTGCACAACTAGATTCTGTGTATATAAAGACAAAGTTTTCTTGTCAGTGTTTTGCAATGACAGAAAGAACTACCGGTATATATATTTTTTAAATTTCCTGAGTACTGGAGTGATAGCTTTCTCTGATGTATTTAACTGATAATATTAGTAGTTTCTAACTCTGAAGTTGTCCAAATGGAGGCTTCAGTTATTCATTTTGGGACCAAACAGTTTTGTTCACAGATGGAGAGTTTAGACTATTAAAGGGCTCTTGGTGGACCACACCAAACTACACAATTTTCACCTTGGGGTAAAGGAAGCAGGAGGTTCCATCTCCAGCTAAACTGGTTAATCTTCAGTATGTCCCATGTTTGTAGGCTAAGCTGCCACCAACAGCTCCAAAGTCTTGAAAGGTCACAGGACCTATTGTTAGTCTGTTGCTGTTTTTGTTTTTTAATTTATTTTTGACTCTTGATTTGCAAACATAGATATTACTGGAAACCTAGGGAATCTCCAGAGAGTGTAGAAACCACTAATGTTGGATGGTTCCATTTTCCTTTCAAATGGACAGACATTTTGATTCTGTAAAATCTGCTGTTAAAGAGAATGAGATTTAGATACCCAAAGCCTCCACTTTAAGGCTATGTTATTCTGTACCTTTAGGGACCTAAAATAGCCTTCTTTAGAAACTAGAAAGAACTGCCTGGTTACTTTAGGTGTCAGAAAAACATCTTGGTGCAGTCTAGGGGGTTTCAGAGAGATCGAAAATCTAACATGGGCTTGGTTTGCCAGTGGCAAACTTTAACTTGAAACAGGACAGCATGTCACTCAGGATTTTCTAGAGCTTGGAAAAGTACTTTTTTTGGACTACAGCTCCCAGAATGCAGCAGCCAGCATAGTCAGCAGCTGCTACAATGTGTCATTTGGCTGATGTCTCCCTCTCTCCACCTTTTTCTCCATTCTTTTAATGAAATGGGAAATGTATTTTAAGAGACTACTCTCAAAACTCAGCAGTGTTCCTTTAGCAGGGAGTGTATGGAGGCCGGCTTGTGCCAATTAAAAAAGTAACATTGTTTTATTGATCATTGCCACTAAAAAGAACATGTGTTTTGCTGTTTTTGATAGAATTGTATTCAGCTATCATTAAAGCAGCAGGTATGGTTATCATGGCTAAACCTGGTGGGTTGAATCCACACATATACCTCTGTGTGTGTTTGTGGGGGGGGGTCATTTTTGGTACAAGCTAAAGTGACTCAGTTTGTCTTCACCGTTTTCTTTAACTTTTGTAGAGTCATGCATGGAGGGACATTCAGTTTTTATCCTGTTGTAGGTAAATGAACCAAATGAACAAAACTCATTGATTTTCATAGAACGGTGATAAAATACCTGAGCTGATGCACAGCACAGCTATTTGTATAAAAAAATTATACAAATGTGTATGTTTGTGTGTGTGTGTGTGTGTTAGAAGGAGAGGAGAAGTCTTGTACAGTTGTGGTCCCTATTTTGGGTGGGATGTCTGGATGCCATTGGAAGGTAAGTTAAAATGTTGCTGTGTGTCATGGATTTCACTTCTTTTGCCTTTGAGACAGAAGGCAATATTTCTATTGCCTTCTCATATCTTCCTTCTGTTCTGGCCTTTGTAGTTTTGTTAGCTACAAACTGGGAAAAGCCTGAACAGAATATGAACAACTCTGTCCTGGCAAAAATGATTCTGAATGGGTTTAGCTTCTAGCAACCTGACACCAGCTCAAATATCCTTCTCCTACCTTCCCATGTTTCTCCTTCAGGGGCATCTGAAACTGTAAGACTAAATCTGAGGCAGGACGAGCTTTAATATTGCCCTGTAATTTGGATCCTCTTGCCTCAATTATCTGAGGACAAACCACACAAATATCTGCCTAATTCTGGGAAGATAAACTTGACCTCTTCCCCACACTATAGGTCTTTGTCACCCCTTCAGCTTCCCCAAATTAATCTTGTTAGAGTGATCCCTGAAATGCCCAGTTGTTTAAATTCATTTTCTTTCCACAGTTGATGCATTTGTGAAGCCACAGTTTAGCCTCAGTGTTGACTCAAGAAAAATTCCATCTAAAGGTTGAAAGATGACAGACGAGCCTATTAAAGAGATCTTTGAGGGTTCCAAATGTCCCCAGTGTGCGACGCTGGAGAAGATCAACAACAATGACTGCAGAGTCACCACTGTCCCTTTGGTGAGCGAATGCCAACTGACAGCCGCCACAGGGGGAGCTGAACTCTCCTGTTACCGTTGCACTGTCCCATTTGGGGTGGTGATCCTCATTGCCGGAGTGGTGGTCACAGCTGTGGCATACAGCTTCAACTCCCACGGATCCATCATCACTGTGCTTGGATTGTTCTTATTGTCGTCTGGACTCCTTTTGTTGGCCTCAAGCGCATTGTGTTGGAAAATCAGACAACGGAACAAGAAAGGAAAGAGGCGTGAGAGCCAGACAGCTCTAGTGGCAAATCAGAGGAGCCTCTTTGCTTAAAAACTACGAGTGAAAAGAAATGGGCAAGAACAGAGGATTGTTTGATAAAAGCATCTATTTATTTGCAGTTGGGCTGCAGAATCATTGAGTAATGGCTGAAGTGGATTATAAATGAGAGCTAAAAAGACTGTGGAAAGTTCAGGGATCACTGGTATCTGTATTGTCACAAACATCTCTCAAGATGCTCTAGGTTTGGTGTTCTGGGATTTTATTTTTCCTTTCAAATTACTTTCCATGTTTAATTTACCCCAGCTTGAAGTATGGAGCTCAAATGTCAGTGTTTTCACATTCTTAGAAACAAAACAAAACCCACTCATTGGTTTGTAGTGCAAGAGAGGCCAAATCTCCACACAGGAGTGCCCACATAGAAAACAGACAGCACCTTATGGTCAAAGATAGCAGTGACCACCTGATAACAAGCACCTGTAAGACTGACATTAGTTCATAAAAGGAAGGTAATGTGCAGTGCAACTGTCATGCAGTAGAAGTACATGGAATTGATGTGCATGCAAGTGACAAATAACTGCATTTAGCATTCTTCCCCTTAAGAAGTATCTTCCATAAAAACTTGGGGAGAAGTGTGCATAGGTAATCTTCTTCATGGCACAGAGTCATTGACAGATTTGACTCCCACAAATTCCCATAGCAATATCTTGTAATGGTGAATTCTGTACGCTACTGCACAGAAGTGATAAAAAAGGAGTAAAAGTACTTCCCTTACCAGCTGTGTCTCTGTTCCAAATTCCCCTAGGAAAAATGGTCTTTGGTCTTTTGTTACAGGTGACATTTCATGTGTGACATGTAGATCCAGCTTAGAGGGCAATCTTCTGACTTTCAAAATTGAGATACCATGCGATTTGTTGGTTTGTAAAAGATGGAAAGTCGAGTGGCTTCCTATTGCTAGGAAAAACAGCCTTGAAATCTCATATTTCCCCTCCTCCTCTTCCAGTTGCAGGAAGAACTTTGCTTTCCACCACACACACACCCAACTTTCATTACCTTCAAAAGTATTAGCAAATGCTTGGACGGTGTTGGAGAAGAATGTGAGGAAAATCAAGGAAATGATCTGAACAAACCTATAAGTTCCAGGAGCCTACTCCAAAATCATGTTCCCTAAGTGTTTTGTAATGCTGTTTCAGTTTTCTTTTCAAGACAAGAAGCCCAAATGGGGCTTTGATTGACAGAACTTTGTTTATTTTATTTTATTTTTTAAAAAAAGAAACTGTGATAGTTGCATCAGCCAGTACTTGGATATCAGCTCAGCTCTTCATGTTGTTCTTATGATCTCTATCTGTGGTACTTTTTAAAAAAGTAATATTGAACATCCTATTATTATTATTATTATTATTATTATTATTATTATTATTATTATTATTATTAGGACTGTTATTGCTTATACACAGATTGCTCTATATACTTATTTGCCTCAAATAAGCAGCAAGGTATGTGTATAGCTCAAAAGGTTACTCCCCCTGCTCTTTGGTAAATTTAACTATTGTAATACGGTCATACTTAGCACTTTGGGGTGGTTTTGATATTGAAATCTGGATTTTTAGAAGTTTTACCCTTTATTTTGAAATAATAAACAGCCCTTGCTGCAAAAGCTTTAGAAAGGCAAATCATTTCCGTTCTGAGCTAGATCTTTTTGGCTTGGATCCATCGCAGAAGAACGATGTGTGCCCGTATGATGATAAATGTACAGGCAGGGCCAGAGTCTGCTTTGCTGTCAAAACTAGATAGCAGGTGTGGTCCAATTGATGTGGTGGTATCTAATGCCCGAGCAGTTTTAGAGCAGGGTTGGAATTATATATGCAGCCTTCCAGATACTGTTGAACTTCAGATCCTATGGTACCTCACCCTTGGCTATGCTGGCTAGGGTAGTTGGGAGCGGAAGTTCCAGAACATTTGGAGGGTTGCATAATTCTCCTTGTTCTAGAGCTGGGTTCTATAAAGGGAAGAATGTATGTCACTAAAAAAAAAAGGGTTAAAAGATTTTACAAGTAGTATTTTCTAAAGACAGAAGGTCCGTATAAAAATGTAATGCTCGGTAGATTTAGGATAGATGAAAAGATAAGTACTTCTTCCTTCATGTGCACAATTAATTCATGAATTTCACTGCCACAAGAAGCAGGGATGGCTTCTAGTTTGTAGATTTGTTAATCTGTTGCCAAAACCACACACACTCCTTGCCAGCAGGAAGAGAGAAAGTCTGGTGCCTTCCTGCTTGTCTTGACTACAGTTCCCATCATCCCTAACCAGTGGCCATTCAGGTGCTGATTGTGGGGCGTTTGAGTAAAAAGCATCTGGAGAGCAGCTCCCATAACCTCCCAAGCCAGAGGGTAGGGATTATAGGAGTTGTTCTCAAAACAGCTAGAGGGCTGCAGGTTGTTTGCCCTGCCTTCAGGGCAAACCCATTTATGGGGTAAGATACAGTATATTCTTTATTGTATCCCATGTGTTTCTTTTTGATTCACAGACGACTTTAAAAAGGAAATCTTCTGGACAGTTGTTCTATCTGGGTAGAGTAGCCATAACTTAATAAAACCTGCACTTTTCAGATTTACTATTTATTCTTGAAGTTTTTCCCCATGATTTTACTTGAGATGAATTTTAAAGATTACTGCAACATTCCTGAAAACAAATTAAAACTATTTTTTTAAAATAATTACAAATAGTGAATAAGAGCCACGCATGGCTACATAGAGAGAACAATTTGAGCAGCCAGTCGATCAAATCTGAAGCTTGATTAAAGCAAAATTACACAGGAAGCCCAAAAGCAGCACCTAAAGTTTAGAGATAGGAATAATATGAATAAAATATTTGAAAAATGGTTGAAAAACATGTTTCTTAAGTGTCCAGAAATGCTTATGATAAGAATCCTGGACTGATGAGAATCTTTGCAGTTTTGGACTTTTTGTACACAATTTGCTGCCATCCTTTTTCTCTTTTGTGCTTGGGGAACAGCATGTTTTGCACAGAAATAATTTTTCTGAACATAATATTATTTTCTGTTCAGAAAATACAGTTTCCTGCACAGAAAATGATGTATTTGGGAACTTATTCTGTGTAAAATTTGAACATGGTTATTTTTTAAATGGCATTTTCTGCACAGGAGTAAATAGTGCTTCCCTGCACAGAAAATGCTGTTTTCTGTACAAAACAATCATATACAAATATTGCACAAAATTAGTGCCATATTGCAAATACTTGTTGTAAACTAGACAAAGATTTTCTTGCAGTGAGAGAAAATTGCTAAAATTACTTCTTCCTTCCTTCAAGAAGAAAGTTAGTGAGGAATTACATCCATATCAAAACTGAATACTATTACCTTATAAAATGATACTAATACTGGTTAGTGAGAAGCTATAGTGGAAAGTGGCTATAGTGGCTAGCCATTTACAATAGGCTTTGCAGAAGATTATAATTGGCCACTGTGGGAAAATTGACTATTTAACTGGATGGGCAGCTGGTTTGTTTGCAGCAGGAATATTTGCATGTCAGAACAGTGAGAGCCACTGTTGTGTAGTGATTTGAGTATTGGACTATGACTCTGGAAACAAGGGTTAAAATCCCTGTTCAGCTATGGAAACCCACTGGGTGACCTTGGGCAAGTCACACTCCCTCAGTCTCAAAGAAGGACAAAGGCCAATTTGCTTTGAACAAATCTGCCAAGAAAACCCCATGATAGGTTCATTTTAGGGTCTCCATAAGTCAGAAATGGTTTGAAGGTGCACAACTACAACAGACCTTTAGTGTATCCAGCCTGATTCTGTCTATTCTGCCTGATAGTAGCTAGGCCCAGTCCTACATTAGGTAGAAGGGGCAGAGCTGATTGTCTCAACTGACAGATATGAGAGTAGGAGTGCCACCTCCATTCAATCTGAGCCCTCTTTCCCATTCTCTTCTTTTGAAGAACAAATACGTGTATGCTGCCTGACCACCATGAACAAGACTGTTCCCTTAGGTGCTGTGGAGGATGCTTGGAGTAAGATTTGATTGCTACTCCTGTTGGCTTCTATGCACCAAACAGAGAGCTAGCATCAGCTTGTCCTTCACCTCAGACAGCAGAATTTCTTTAGCCAATCTTGGCAGTGGCCTCCTCAAAGTCTCTGGCAGGTATTCTTCCCACTCTGGTTACCTGATGGAGATGGTAGAGGCTGAACCTGAGGCCATAGTAGTAGTAAAAGCGAAAGGATTGCTCTTTTTTCCCCTCCTCTCCTATCCCAGAACTTGTTTGAAAATAGAATCCAGAGCATTTCACACCCTCTTTGTGAGTACCAGAGCTTTTGAAGAACCTCCCCCCAACCTGGCCTTCCCCAGATGTATTGAACCACAGCACCCACCAGTATGGATGTTGGCTACACTCACTGGCGATGGTGGGAGGGGTAGTCTGGCAGACCTTAAGTTGAAGAACACATTTGTGAAAATCAGGAATTCTCAACCAGGGTCCCTGAGAACCTTAAGAGGTTACACAAGAGATCACGATTTTTTTTAAAATGGAATTGTAACTAAAATAATTATTGAGAAAGGCTGGTGAGAATCAGGACTTAGACAAACAAACTTGGCCATGTGTAAACACCAGGGTGCCCTGCCTCGTCCTTTTTTGAATTACATTCTCCCCATGGTATACTGGATGTGGCTTCTTAATTCTTCTTTCCAAGACATCCCAGGAAATAATACTCAGAAAAGGAATGTGAAGGTCTTTGCTGTGGTTGTCAGGGGATGGTGACTGGCCACATGCACACAGAGCTCTGCACATGTTTAAAGTGCTTCGAAAAAAGTCAAAATAGTTTGTCCAGTGAATTTTGACAGATACCTCTTGGACAGAATACTGTTGCAATAAGCTGAAAGAGGCAGGACAGCCTATGTTGCTTCTTACCAGAGTTTAGAAAAATCTTTTTAATTTTACAAACCCCATTGGCCATTCTGACAGAGTGTAGTCAAACAAGTGGCTTTTCCATGCTTTTCTCCTTACCAATATTTGTCCACTGGGTTAAAACAGCTTTGAGTAAGTATTACACAGAAAATTGAGGATATGATGAGCCCCTATATGTTTGTTGTGACTCTTGCAAGTCACAAGTGGATAGTGTCGTTAAGGGCAAGCTTCTGGGTTCAGAGATTTGCTTCTTAATGCTGTTTTTCCCTGTAGTGTTGAATTTGAGACATAGTGGAACTTAACTTGAGCAAGAGCATCCCAGCCTGGCATACCAGCCTGCTTTCAGTTTTTAAAATTCAGTTCTGAGCAAGGATCACATTGTAATAACAGAGAGCATGACGGTCATACATAGAGTATCATTCCCTACTGAATAAACACAACTGCCCTAGACTGCCAGGCCTGTGTAAGGAAGGTGTGCCATATCCAGTGAAGTAACCTGTGGTTTGCACTATGGCCTCTTGTTTTGCAGGAATGCAGAGAGGAAATAAAAAACAACACAAAGAACCCATGGAATTGGAATATTTCCACCTTTTTAGGGGATATGAATTTTTGACTGTCATTTTACAGTTGATTGAAAAGGTACCTCATTGAATGGCAACGAAGCTGTGGTCCAGTTCTACGCAAGATAGAAATCCCACTGTTTCTAATAAGGCTTATTCCTAGCTAAGGATTCATAGGATTGAATCTTTCAAGTTATAGTGTGTGCAGTGTCATTGTGCTCTCTGTCAGGGTGCACAACCTACTCAGACGTGAGGATTACATGTGATGTATGGTTAGAGGTGCATGGATGCACACACATCCATACTTTCCTTGAGAAAGAGTGGAGAGCTTCCTCTCCTCTGCCTCCTGGCATGGAAGGTGGAGTCAGTTTTTTTCCTGAGGTGTTTCTGAGGAGTAGGTAAAACAAAGGCTCTCTATTCCTTCTTTGAAACATCCTCATACAGATCAATGGTGCTAGGGGCAACTTTGCCATGCCACCCACCTGCGTACCCCAGTGGGTTGCACAGAGGTATTCTGCTCTATATTTACCTTTGTATTGTCACAGATTTGATTTACCTTTGCATTTGGTCAATATTTATTTTTTTGAGTTCAAGAGTATGGGGTTATGGGTGAAATTAAGACAAACTGCTATGTTAGGAGCAATTTTTTTTTAACTTGGAAAAAGAAAAAGGAGAACATTTTTTTCCTGGCTTCTTGTGGGGTGCTTTGGGATGTCCTGGGGCCTTAAGGAGTCAGTTTCCTCAACTCTTCCAGTCTGTATGAAATGGGCCATAAATGGGGGACAGGGAAATTAAAAGGTATTTAGGTTAAGGGCATGCAGAGAGTTTGTACTAAAGGCCTTGTTGTGGGCCTGTGCAATTTGTACTCCTCTACGTTTAGCAAAATGGGATGGGAAGATTAGCGGCTCCTTGCAGATGAATGAACCCTTGGAGCACATCACTGGCTGGGTATGCCCTCCTCCTTCCACCCCCTTCTCCAGCACAGTTCAACCTGGCTTTAAAAATGCACATGCACGCGCACGCACACATGCATACACACCACTCATAGCTGAGACCCTGGCCTTGTAAAGTGCAAGCTGCGATTTAAATAGAGCAGGCTATACATATGGGAGGGGATGTTTAGAGCCAGTATTTGTGTTGCTACACTCCGCCGTTACCAGACGCTATAATAAAATCGCTTGCATCAGAGGAAAGCTGACCACACATTTTAGCACTTTTCATAGCTCGAACTTAATCATGTCAGGAAGCTTTCCTGCTACTGGGGGAACATATTGCGTCACCAGAACATCTGACACGGGTATCTTATGTCAATCACTTTGCTTAAGGTCATTAAAAATATTAGGGGGTGTCCTCTTACAATATAAAGCCTTTGCACAGAGTGACAATTAACAGGGCTCATAGCAATGATACGATCAATCGCTGAACAGGTGGATTCAGTGGAAACATCTCTGCCATTCAGAATGAGGACAATGATCAACAGCAGCAGGGTACAATGGATCAGTCACTTGTTGCAGCTGAAAGACCTAGATCAGCTTTCATCAAGGAAAAGAAGAATGGCAAGTTCTGGCACTGTATGCTTTGGCTTTCTCCAGCTTTCTTTAGTGTACTGTCCTGCCTGGGCCTACTGTGAGTGCCACCTGTATTAAAAACACCAATCATCTCAAAAGAGTTTGGAGACGGGATCGTTGAGAAGACAAGACGAGCCCTGCTGGATGGTCCGGCCAAAGACCCATCTATTCTCTTCAAACAATGGCCAACCAGATGGCTGAATGGGAAAGCCACAAGAAGGGCATGAGAACAACAACAACCTGCCCAACAACTGAAATACACAGTCCTGCTGCCTCTGGTGCTAGTTACCCCCAACCCAAGGGCTGACGCTCTTGATGTATATCTTTACTAAAGCCCTTGAGGTGGGTTTAACTGTCGATTCTCACTCCCTATCCCTATCTTTACTACAACTCCACGGGGTACACTTGACTATTGACTCTCCCTCCCTCACTGTTTTTTATTACAGCCCTGTGAGGTTGCTTTGACCGTCAACTCCCTATCCCTATGTTTGCTACTGCTCTGTGAGGTAGGCTTGACTGTTGATTAGCAATCCCTCACTGTATCTTTACTACAGCCCTGTGAGGTAGGCTTTGTGGTTGACTCCGTTCCCCCTCCCCTATACCTTATATCTTCGCTACAGTCCTCTGAGGCATGTTTGAGCAAGAGGGACTGAAGGCTGTTCTCCTGTTTTTGACTGAAAAAGTCCCAGACCTGCTTACCAAGGTCATTAACAAGACAGCTCCACTCCTCAGGCTTATAATTGAAAAGAGCTCACGCAAAAGGAAAGAAAAGGAAAGTGGGATGGAGGAGGTGGAAAAGCAAATTTGGGCACTAAATCCTAGGGAATTCTCAAAGCAATGAGTTAGAGTTAATGGGGAGGAAGAGTCCAAAATCCAACAGCCAATCGAATGGCCCTGCTTCCCATCCTCCACCTCACTTCTTCCTGAAGTGAGCACAAAGTGACAGTTGAGGGAAGATGGCGCCTGAGGGGGAAAAGCTGATAGTGGCCCTCTTCTTCTCCTCTCTTGCAAGTGACTCAGAACAAAAAAGTCCAGTTCCCACCTAGACCATTCACCCACTCCAACCCCCCTTCCCACTCAAATTTTCTCCTTCCTTTCCTTCCCACCTCGGTTACAGTTCTTGTGTTCCTTTAAGTCATTTCCAACTTATGACCACCCTGAGGTGGGCATTTTGGAGAGTGTGTGATGTACCCAGTTGGGGTTCCATGACTCATCAGGGAATTAAACCCTGGTCTCCAGGGCCATAGTCCAACACTTAAACCACTACACTGCTTCCAGCCTCAGTTATGAGGCCAGTTTTCCCAGCAACACCCCAACAGCACATAAAGAGAGCGGAGGGAGGGAGGGAGAGAAGCGTATTTTAATCTCCTTTCTTTGATGGGTCTTTCTAATGCCAGAGAGAAATTGGCAGGGCAGAATAGTTGCCTCACAGATGAAATTCCGGCAAAAGGCTGAGTTTTGACAGCATCTACAATACGCTGTTGTCACTATTGTCATTTAAATGATTGCAAATCTGTATCCTAGTCCACCAGTCAAGACCAAACTGAGGCAAAAGGATAAGATGGTACACCCCCCACCCCTCTCCCTCTCCCACACACACACACACACACACACACCCTGCCTTCTACAGTTCTACACCCTGCAATTCTACAAGTGAACTGGACCAGCATTTGAATTTTATTTTGACTGTAGTGATACGACAAGGTCCTCCATCCACCTGAGGGCAGCAGGCTAGTTTAGGGATGTAGGAGAGGCCATGTGGCATACATACCCCTCTGTATTCCTACAGAGGGAAATGGGTAGGGGGTTCAAGAGAAATATCCAGGGGGATGCCACTGCTGCCTCACACTACTTGCTGCCTGAGGCACTTGGCTCATTCTTCTTAATGGCAGGGAGTGAGCCTTGTTTCCAGAAATTCACCACTTTCAAACCCTGCCCATCACTCAGAACTTTTAAGCATCTCAATTTGATGGCAAAGCTAACCCTACAGAGAATCTCCACTGCAGGAAACTGAAGCAAACCGCAGGCAAGCTTTCCCATATGGAAGATTTTTTGCGTGCACTAAATAACAGCGGGGGCCTTTGTTCCCCCTCGCCTGTCCCAAAGACAGTCATCAGGATTTCAGCCTCAAGTGCTAACTTTGTGAATTGAATTAACAGCTTTCCTGGAAAACTGGCCCATGACATGATTTCCTTGTGAACTCCATCCACCTGTCATGTTAGGGGCTTGGGTAGCTGCCAGAACTGGCAGGAAATAATAGGCAGCAGGATACTGGTGTGTGTCAATGGCCCTGACCCTCCCATTCCTGAACATGAATAAGTTTGAAGCTCGCAAGGCGTCAGAGCCCATCAGCTTCTGGATCTACAGAAGCGCATGGGTGGGATGCACAGCGATTAAAATAACATCCAGCCAGCCAGGTTGTTGCAGAAGCTTTCATGGCATGGGAAGCACAAGGGGGTGGCATTCTCCAGGCTGGAACTCCCAGGCAGCCCTTTGTTTTGTTTGCTTGCATAAGGTTTCCACTGGCTGTAAATGAAGAAAAAAAAATACAGTCCCATCATGGGCAGCATGCTACTCCAGCTGCTGCTACTGCTGCTGAAATGACAAGCCAAAAGAAAAGCTGGCCTGAAGGAAACATGAAAATGATTCCTCACAATTTCCATGCTCTTAAAAACTCCCCTTTAAAGAAAAGGAAATGTGGTCAGTTGTGAGGCTGAAAAACAGAAAAGTGGAAATTGACTTCCAGCTGATTGATTCCTCGTTTTATAGGTTTTGCTCTTTCTTCCCCCAACTCCAGCACACACATGCATCTGCATATACCCCCACCCCACATCATTAGCATAAGCATAGTGCTTTATTTCACTTTAATTCTACATTGCATAGTCATTAATTAACACAACAGATTCATTCATGCATGAATTTAATTCAATTGTACCTCACCTTTCTCCCAATATGAGACCTAACATGGATCACAATTACAGTGGTTTGTACCTCTTAAACTGTCTTGGCAACATCCTATAGAGTCCTGGGACTGGTAGTTTGATTAAATACTTGGGATTCTCTGCTAAGAAGGCCCCCGTGCTTGTAGTTCAGAGGAGTGGACTGAAAAAGATCTCTAAATATTAATTCCAAGTATCTTCACCAAACTTCCACAAATCCTAGGAGTTTGTGGGATGGACCCTGACTATAAAAGGGGCATCAGGCTATTTGGGTGGAAGACCAAAGAATACCAGAAATCCCCAAGAAGGGCTAGGAGGAATCCAGCCTGAAACTTTGGAGAGCTACTGCCAGAAAGAGTTGACAATACAGTGGCCCCTCCACTTTCACAAGTATTCAGGGTGCAGAACCCTCATGAAAGTGGAAAAATTGTGAGTAACTGCCCCCCCACGATCCCCTTCCTATTCTTTTCTGGGGTTCCCGCCTCCCATTCCCTTGGCTTTTGCCTTGGCATGCAAGCAAAGGGCAAGGGAATAGGAGGGGAGAAGGAAGGTGTGGGCCTGCCTTCCCTCCATTCCCTTGCCTTTTACCTCAGCATTCATTCTCAGCACCAGGGCCAAAGGCAAAGATATGGAATGGGGTTGCTCCAGAGGGGAGTAGGAAGGAAGATGCAAACATGCTTTCCCCTCCTTCCATTCCCTTGCCTTCTGTCTGGACACTTGCCTTCTTTCTCCACGCCTGGCAAAGCACAAGGGAATGGGAGGAGGAGAAGAGGGGAAAGCATGTGCTCGCCTCTCGAATAATCAAATTTGTGAAGGTCAAACCCTTCACAAGGAGGACTGTACTAGACTACGTGGACCAATGGCCTGATTCAAGTGTAAGTCAATCTCCCATGTTTCTTATATTTACATAAGTTTTGCCTTACCAAGCTTCCAGTGCTTCAGCGGGTTTGTTCCAGGGCCATGGAGAGCTGGCACTAGGCCTGGAGAAAGGTGCATGATGGTGGAGGGAGGACTTCTCCCTAATCTTCATACGAAACAAGTGTTAATAGTACTACCACTACATACCTTTCAACATTTCACAGATGAAAACTAGAAGTGTGGCCAAGTAACATCAGAATATGACCAAGGTGGTAAAAGTTGTTAATCAGGAAGGACACATAAGCGAAGAAAGGGTGTAGCAGTTTGCTTTTGTCTAAGTCTACTGGGAAGGGCAAGGTTCTGCCCCCTCCTCTCCCCTCTACTTTGGTAAGTTAACTGAGTACAAACTGCTTTTGCACTTTGAAATTAGTCTAAAGAAACTGAAGTAAGCTGAGGACCAAAGAGAAAAGTAGAGGAGAAAAATCAAGACATTAAAAAAAAAATTAGAAGTGGAACAACATAGGATTAATCAGGACTATTTCTGACAAACTAGGCCTGTGCATCACTAGGGCATGGGATCTCAAGTTATACATTATGTTTTGCCATGTCTAAATCATTTTTTTTAAATCCTACTTGTAAAACCCAGCATTGCTTAGGAGAATCATTAAGCATTTTAATAGGAATATGCTGCCTCGAAGTGTGGTAGAGTTTCCTTCTTTGGAGGTTTTTAAGCAGAGGCTGGATGGCCATGTGTTGGGAATGCTTTGATGGGCGTTCCTGCATAGCAGGGGGTTGGAATCGATGGACCCTGGGGTCTCTTCCAACTCTATGATTAATGATTGCTCAGTTTCACTTGTTCTGGAGAATGACTGCTTACATCTTTGAGCCTTAAATGGTCCTCACATTGCATATCAATCTCCGTTGCCCTTGGGAAATCAGGCCTCTTCTAAATGGATGCTAAGCCCTCCCTTCTATTTCATGTATATCATATAGTCAATATGTAGCTGTCTAGTCTAACTGATAGTAACAATTGGTTTTACCCATAGTCTTCGTTCTGATTAGAATATATAATCAGTTTGAACCATGTAAAATGTGTCTTGTCTTTTCCAGCTGGTTTGTCATCAAAGCTTTCTTGCTTTCCATGGTTGCACAACATATTTGCTGTTTGCTTCTGGCAGTTTCTAGTTCTAATGGTACCCAAAAGAAAGGAGCAAAATGTTTATATAATAAACTTGGGTAATTGGGATATATCAGTATGATCTAGTCAGCTAATTTATTCCACTTGTGCAATACTTTCTAACTACTGGGCACTCCCCACCCACCTGTGTACATGTCCCCAACACACCACACTTTCTGCAACAGTTTTTTGTTAAATTTCTGTGTATATCATTATGTTGAATTGATGAGAGCACCACCTACTGCTGGAAGAGCAACATGACTCACCTAAAGATTCACATGATCCAGTATTCTATAAGTGTGTGTGTCCTCCTCCGGGGAGGTTGTTATATGCCTTTGTCTTGCATCCTGTAGATGTGTGTCAACAAAATCTGTTGACCAGGTGATCCTCTGTGTGCCATTTTTTAAGAGAAAAGTCCATACAGAGGCTTTCTTGGTGACTCTCCCCCCTCCACTTTCCTTGCCTTACTTTTCCCTTCAAAATTCACCAAAAACTTAATATCCTTTGGAAGCAGCACTCTAAACCTTTCTAAAAATCCCTAATTTTTAGGAATTAACACATTGGGAGGGAGGGGCATCTCTCTATAAGTGCACCTACATAATACATGTCTCTTTGGTGTCTTGCTTTTCTCTTAAGGAGGTTTCCCTCTTATTACATTTTTATTAAGTGCTAGGACTCTTCAGGATGTGATAGGCTATAAATCGAAATAAAGACGGTGAAGTATGTGCAGCACCTGCAGTTGTAGCCTCTGAAGCATTGCTGTGATGACGCTGATTCTGTACTCGGGAAGGGAGAACAGAGTCACTTTACTTCCCTAGACAAATACAGAAATGTCTGTCTAACATTTGGAAATGCAAACCATGCAACCGAAAAAGAACCTTTATTTCCGGGGCCGGTGGAAAGGAGCCAGAGTATGTCGGAATGGCATGCCAGGACTGCAGCTGAAAGGAAACTGTTTGTTTGTAAGCAAGCCATCATCCTTCTCCTTTTAGTCTGGCTACTAAGGAGGGCTTGATCCTGCCATCCTTGTCCTGACAAACCTCTTGGGCTCTTCTGCGAGAAAACTCATGCTAGAAGGATTAAGGAATTAATTGTGCCTAAGCCATATGTTTTTTTCTTTTTTAAACTAGATCAGTAGCAAGCCATCAGTCTTCTCTTTCATTTATCCACTCATAATTCAAACATTTTCCCAGGAGGGAAAAAAAATTCTCCTAAATCCCTTGAACCTGCTAGGTTCCATTCCCTGAAGAAAAAGCAGAAGGAAAAGTGTCTCAACAGCCATGATCCTTTTGAATTTAAGTTTCTGGAGTCTTTATCATGAAATCCTGTGGATTCCAATCAAATGTTGGCTACTCTGGGTTGAATGAACTTTTGTGAACCATCACCAATCCGTTGCACATTGTAAAATGTATGTAAAAGCAGTAAAATAGAGGTTGAAACACTATTGTTATTTCTTTTAAGGTTACCGTTTTTGTTCCAACATAAAAAAGGCAGTTAATTGCTTTATAACAAAAAGTGCTATTACTTAAAACTAACCTTTTGTGTCCTGGGTCTCAAAAATACTAGGCCAGTTACTTTTTAGTCACTTTTTTGCAACCTGTTGTAGAAAACACATCCTTCTCCCATCTGTCTCATGGTAGCTTCAGTTCTCACAATACTGCATGAGGCAGGAGCACAAGCCAACATGTGAACCATGTGATAATCTTCCTCCATTTTTATACTTCCTCCATGTTTGCTGATTCTGTATCCACAGATTCAACCAACCATCGTTTGAAAAATATTTTTAAAAAAATCTAAAAAGCAAACTTTGATTTTGCCGTTATAGTTTATATATATATATATATAAGAGAGAGAGAGATTTTACTACACCACTGTACATAATGGGACTTGAGCATCCATGAGTTTTGGTATCCACAAGGGATCTTGGAACCAAATCCTAGCAGATACTGAGGACCCATTGCACTGCAAAAGAAATAAAGTCATCCCTCCTTGGCTGGCATGCTGTTAGTGACTTATGCATGCTGAAATCCACATTGGCCCTTTCCACACCAGGCAATTAGAATGGGGCAGTGCGTCCTCTCACAGAGGTCGTCTGCACCTTGGAGCGGACTACTTACCGGAGATCCACACCTCAGTCCGCTCCAAAATGACCCCAAGTGGTCCTCCAGCGTGTTTTCTAAAGACAGCAAAAAACAGGTCTTTATTTTCCTGGAACGCTCCATTGCGTTCCTGCTCCCTTGTGCAGATTCACAGGCTCGCACCAATGTGAGCCTGCAATCTGTGGAGGGCGGGCTTTAGGCGTGGCGAGATTCAGCGGTTGGTCAGGACCCATGACCAACCGCAAGCCACCATTTTGGAAGCCAGAAGCCACTATTTTGAAAGCCAGAGCAGTGCAGATCTACAGACCTCACACTGCTCCGATTCTCCCTGGACCAAGGAGGAGCCCTGCGGAAGGGCTTCAGGCACAGTCCACGTTGCTTCAGACCCCAGAAAAGTAGTAGGTAACGGGACAGATTGATTCCCTTGCCTCGTGTGGAAAGGGCCATTGTTATCCACCTTGGTTTGGTTAATGTTGAGGCTAGTATTCTCTTCCACTGCCTACAATAGGAGTAGACAAGTGTGGAAGTTTAGGGGGGCCACATTAGTTCCCCAGGAGAACTTGGAAGACCATTCTCCTCTGCCTCGTCTGTTCCCACAAAAAAAAAAAAATCTTTTTTGCCCCCAAATGCCCTCTAAGGAACATAGGAGTATTTTCTGTCCCAAGAACAAAAGGAAAAAGGAAAAGCCAGCCAAAGAAAACTCTATATAGGTACAGCAGAGATAGCTCCACACAGCTATGGAAGTGTGCCAAGCAGCAGAGAATACCTTTAGCAGCAAATACACTAAGCCAGTAACACTCACTCAGCTTGTAATCTTCCAATATGGAGGCTTTTTATTCTTTGTTACAAAATATATACAATATTTACAAAGTCCAAATGGCAATCCAGCATTTCTAACCTGCTCTTTCTGGCAGAGCCAGCAACAAGCACCATGTGCACTTGTTGGCTGGGGTTGTGCTACCTTTATACAGACGCCTGGCCAGCCCTTGCGTTGTCTGCACCTGGTGCTCATGACTCAGCATAAACTAGCTGGAGTCACATTCCTTTCCCCAGGTGCACTTAACAATTACAGCAATTAAAGCAACATGACATTTACACTTCAAAGTATTTCCTAGAGGTTTGGTCCAACCTTCTCTGACATTTTCACCATGTTATGGGGCCTCTCTGGACAATTTTAGAGTTAAGAGAGGCCCTTTTTTTTTTCACAGAAGGAAATGAGTGGAAGTTACTTTTGTTCACTTCCTCTTTTTGTTTTTGTTGTAAAGCCTTTCTCAGGCACAAATTAGTCCAGGGTGGCCCTCAAAGATGGTGAAAATGCCTGCCACACCCCATTAGGGGTCATTTGAGATCAAAAACAATTTTGAAAAATTTTGTAAAAATTTCATTTGCCCCTTTGGGGCCTGGGAGGCTCCAAACATGGTGGAAATGCCCTCTAGACATTGCTAGAGGGTTTTAGGGGACATTTTGTAGCAAAGAAATTTTGATGCCTATAGCCCTCAGGCTGCACAAGAACAATGATTTGGTAAACTACGGGGAATTTATGAGGTGAAGAAAATCTTAGGTATAGAAGCTGTGCATCAAACACAAAATGAAGTATGAAGTTGGTTCTGGTTCTCTCCAGCTTCTGGAGAACCAACTGTTACACATTTTTTTCTGAATTAAATGACTCTTGGTTGCTGAAACAAAAAAGGTTGCAGATTTGAATGCTCAACCACAGTAGCAACACTTAGCCAAGCACGTATAGCGCTGACTTAGAAATTGTAGTCCCACTGGATGGCATACCTTCCAACTGTACTGGTTTCTCAAAAACAATCCCTATCAATCCTCTCTCATTCCACTTTTTCAGCTGCTTTTAAAAGGTCTCAGTTTCTTTCTCCTCCTCCCACTTTCCCTCTTTGGCCCTTTTCGCATGGCATTTGCATGGCATTTCGCATGGCATTTGCATTTGCCATGCGAAATAGGGCCTGGAGCATCACGCGATTGCGAGGAGTGATCTGCACGGTGCACTCACAATCGCATGATGTTCCAGGGGCTGGAAGGGGCCGATCGCACACCTTGTCATTTTCAGCTTGAAGCTGAAAATGGTGCACGATTGTGCATTGCTCCCAGGCCCCATGCACACTTACCTGGCATGTGGAGCCTCTAGAGCCGGGCTGGTCACACTTCCTGCCCCAGTGCAACCTGGGAAGGTCCCAGGCTGCACTGCAGAAGGAAGAGGCAGGGCTCTTGCGTGAGCAGGCAGCTTGTACAGAGCTGAAGCAGCAGGGAAGGGAGAGCCTTTTGGCAGAGGCTGATTGCGCGATCCTTGCATCCCTGCATCCCAACGCCAGAACAAGGTAAGGTGTGGAATGGGCCTTTGTCTTTAACTTACCTCAGTTGCAGACAACTGAGTTAAAAGTGCAATAGTAGTTTGCACTGAATTAATTCACCAAGGAGGAGAGGAGAGGACAGACAGTTGCCCTTCTTGGTAGGCTCAGGCAAAAGTAAACTGCGACAGCATCTCCTAGCTGGTGTGTTTTTCCTCATGAATAACATTTGCCACCTTGACCACATTATGATGTTGCTTGGCCCCACAAGTCCCAGTTTTCATCTGTAAAATGTTGGAGGTGTGGAATGAAGGCTGGATCATCCAAATAAAACCACACATCATAACTGATTTTGAATTAATCAAAGCTTCTCTGTCTTAAGACACATAGGTCCTTTCCGCATGGCATTTGTCATGCAAAAGGGCGCCTGGAGCATCACACGATTGTGAGGAGTGATCTGTACGATGCACTCACAATCACACAATGCTCCAGGGGCTGGCAGGCACCGATTGCGCACCTTTTCATTTTCGGCTAGAAGTTGAAAATGATGCACGATCACGCATTGCTCCTGGGCCCTGTGCGCACTTACCTGGCATGCGGAGCCTCTGCAGCCACACCGGTTGTGCTTCCTGCCCCAACACAGCCTGGAAAACTCCCAGGCTGCACTGCAGAAGGAAGAGGCAGGGCTCTCACATGAGCAGGCAGCTTGTGTGGAGCCGAAGGACCCCAGACGCGAGAGCCTCTCACCAGAGGCTGCTTGCATGATCCCGTACCCCAGCACCAGAAGAAGATAAGGTGTGGAAAGGGCCATGGTAGTGTCACAGATCCTTACAGTTTTAAACTATGAGCGGGCAAATTGCACCCCTCCAGATGTTACTGCAGTTTCCATCAGCCTCAGCAAATATAGCTTGCAGTGAGGAAGACAAGTGAAAGTTACAGTCCTACAACAGCTAGCAGATGGTACTCTATCCACCTCTGGTTTAAATAATGCAAGAATGAATAATTGTATAATACAGTCATTTAGAGAAATACTGTGATTTACTCACTGAGGGAGGGAGGAGCAGAACCAAGTTATCTTTTTTTTTCTTTCTTTCAAGGAAATGTTTTTTGCTACATCCTATTTCAGAAAGAAGACATGTATCAGTATATTTCTTTTTACACAGGCACATCCATGTCACTCTTCTAATGGAATGTGAGGTTTCAGTTCTGAGCTCTATTGCAAAGAGATTCCTAGTTCAGCTTAGTTCCACCAGGTTCCCAGTGGATTGACCTGTTTCTGACCTCACAGTCTGATTCCTGAAGCTTCATGTAAGCTCATGTCTCCAACTGTTTATATGCAAGCCTTCAAAGAGATTGTGTTCTGTGCAGTAGTAAACTTCCTGCTCTTGAGTAGTGAGAAACAATGCTTTGGCTTTGGCTTCAGAACTCTGGACACACAAACAGAGAGAGAGAGAGAGGTTTAATTAATCATGTCTCATATGATTAGTGAACAGTCTAACTAAACTGGCCATAGTCAACTTACAGAAGCTGTGGAATCCCCATGTCTGGAGGCTTTCAAAAGCAGGTTGAACAGACAGACACCTGTTAGAGATGCTTTAGGTCTTAGATATGTTGCCTTGGGGATGTGGTCTTGAAATGAGTGACCCACAGAATGCCTTCCAATGCTGTAATAGCAAGTCATTCCATCATATCTGGAGCATCATAGCATTTGTTATAACCTTGTCTCTGAATGAGATCCTTGCTAGTAAAATGAAGATACAGCTGGGGGTTTTGTTTTGTTTTTTCCTCCTAGAAAATTTCAAATTTTGAGAAAGCACTATCTTTATCTATCATGCAAGAAGAAAAGTGTTTTGATCACCATCACACTCTTGGCATCTTGAAATAAGTTTGTAAATAGACATCCTGCTGTCATAGCCACTTAAACTATAAATAGACTGGTTTTCGTAAGAATTCTTGCAATTGGATCAATTGCTTCCTGATCTGGACGTGAAACTGCTGCAGCTTGATTACCACATGTGACAAAGGGTTAATGAAGCCCAAGCTAGAAATAGATGGCCACATTGTACCATCTGTATCCTCCAGGCCTTAATAGGAGGAGATGGCAGGATTGTCTCTGGGTCGGATTTGCAAGGTTGGAGAGGATGTTCAGTTAGATACGTCTTGGGAAGAAGCAAGCATGCCAATGGGCAATAAATCTGAGTGGCCTGTGAAGCCTCTTTTGGCTAAACATGTATTTGAATACCAAGGTAGATGCTTGGGTACAGAATATAATGGGGAACTGGTAGGAGGGAAAGGGTTAAGCATCTCTTTCTTGCTCCAACAGAGTTTGAAAATGTTGTTTGGAAATACAGTTCTGGGAGTAGTAGTCCAAAGAGTTAACTTCCAAATTTTGTTGTCCGGCCTTCTACCTGTGACCCCAGTTGCCTCTATGACTGTGTGAGCCATGGAACATCGTACAACTCCAAGTCCCATCAATCTCAGACAACAGACACTAGTCAGGGATGCTGGGGTCCCACTTCCCTGCCCTGTGGAAATAGACTTCTCAGAGACAAAATGGATGTTGGGGTGATAGTATTTGTTCTCATGTGTAACATTTAGCTTTTTTTAAAAAAAAAAATACATACCTCATGGAACAAGACAGAGCTTGTGACAAAGAGGAGGCAACATGGATATATAAATGACAAGATATGCTCATTATTTTTAGAAATCCAGAAGGAACATGTAAGATGGACTCTCTTCGGACACTGAAACCATAGTACCTCATTCTACATGTGCCATTTCAAGAGCAGCGATGTATTTAAGTCTTTTTACTTGACTCAAGTCGAGTCTCAAGTCCTTACAAGATAATCCTTACAAGTCAAGCCTCAAGTATGGGAGCCAAATTTAACAAGAAAAACAAGAGGTGCTGGTGATTTCTGTGTAGAGAGAGGGGTTAAGTTGAGAGCAAGCAGGCTTGGAAGGAAGCCTTCAGCCGTGGGGATTGCAGCTTGGGGAGGTGGCAGAATCTTGCCCTTCTCTGTCAGCTCAAGCAAAAGCAAGCTGCTGCAGCCTCTCTGGTGTGTTCTTTCTCATGATAACTTTTGCCACCTTGACTACACTCTGATGTTGCTTTGCCACGCTGCTTTTCATCTGTGAAATGTGGGAGGGCAGAAGACCCCAAACCACCCTCATAGCTAATTAATGGGATATTAGCCTTTTAAAGAAAGAGCAATACTTTCAAGAAACTGTGATTACTGTTTCTCTACCAATGTGTAAACTCCCCAGGGGCTCAAATCAACATTCACAAGCTTTCTTGGCACTGTCTTAGCCATTCATGTGACACTTTCCTGCTCTTGCCTTATAAGGGCTCGCTTCGTGTAAAGAACACATAAATTCTTCATATATATATAATTTTATTAACAGTAAAACAAACAACATTTACATTCATATTGGCTCATACAAAATCAAGTATATATAACAACAGATATATACACATACGTACATCTGTCCAACCATCCTGACTTCCCCCCAGATGAGAAGTAGTAAAATTTCCAAACAGTATTTTGAGTGTCTGTCAATCAAATATTAGATTGCATGTCCCTGCGTATTACTCCAACAATGTTAAAAGTTTAACCAGAGATTAATCATCTTGATACCCGACCACTGATTTCTGAAATATGCTATTACTCTCTCCCAATCTTTGACATTTTTTTCTATATTAACTCCTTTCAATATGTATGTAAATCTATCCATTTGTAACATATCAAAGAGTTTCCTTTCCCAATCGATCAATGAGGGGAGGGTCTTTTGTTTCCAATTTTGAGCTATTAACATTCTAGCTGCGGCTGACATATAAAATATCAATTTCCCTGCTTTTTTCTCTAGATCCTCATTCATCATTGATAACAAATAGAGTTCAGGGGACATTTCAAAATGAAACCCTAAAATTTTTTCTATTTGAGTTTGGATCATGTTCCATTTTTTTTTAACCTTTTTACATGACCACCACTGGTGGTAAAAGGTGCCTATATCAGTATCACACTTCCAACATTTATTTGAACAATTTGGATATATCTTTGACAATCGTTCAGGGGTGAGATACCATCTATAGATCATCTTGTATAGATTTTCTCTAATATCTTGGCATGCTGTGTCGTGCATCCTTTTGTTCCAAGTTTTTTCCCATTGGTCTAGAAGAATCGAGTGGGAGAAATTTTGTGCCCATTTTAATTTGTTCCTCCTCAGTGTCCCATTTCAGTAGAGTTTTGCAGATATATGAGAGGGATTTGGTTTTTTCTGTAGACAAGATTGTTGTCAGATCTTCTTCTTTTACTTAGTATCCATTCAAATTTAAATCAATCTTTAACTTTTCTCTAAGGTGTCTATAAAGAAGCCAATGACAATTAATTCCATTTTCATTAAGTTCTTGTTGTAACCTAATTCTTATTTGATCATTTTGGAGTTCAACCAGATCCTCATATTTAATCCATCTATTTAACAAAACATTCTCTTTTTTGTAATATGCTTCATGGAGGGAAACCCACTGAGGGATTTTCAGACAGCTTCTTGAAAAGTACTTTCTCCATATGTTCAATAAAACTTTTCTTACATAATGACTGTTGAATTCTTTGTTGAGCTTTGCTTTATTAAACCACAGATAATAATGCCACCCTAACCACAGGTCGACCCCTTCCAAATTCAATAATTTTGTCTTGTCAAGCTTAATCCAAACTCTTATCCAATTCAAACAGCATGAATGATAATACAATACTAGATTTGGGAGACCCAGACCACCAAGAACACACAGGTTCATAGACAGATTTTTGTGTGCTTGAAACCGAGAGAGTGATGTTTCACAGTGTTATATCATGAAGTATTGTAAAATGGTCATGTGTTTAGGATGAAATGACTACCAAACTTTAGCACATCCCTTTATTCCACATGCACTGCATTGGATTGAAGCCTGTCACCAGAATCCTAAGGCTGGGATCCTGTTGGAGACCTACATCTTCCAAACTGGACTTATATCTATGGGAATTAGAACTGTGCAGTTGCATTACATCCATAACTACATGGCAGAACCAGCAAAATGCCTAACGTGTATCGGTGGGCAATTCGCATTGGTGTGCAACACAATCGGTGCTGATGTGTATCAGTGCACAATGCACACCAGTGCACTGCCTACAAGTGTGCATCACATAGTGATGTGCCTTGTGCACCAATGTGCATTGTATGCGGTGCACATTGGGCACTCTTGCTGATGTCCCATTATACATCTTTGCAGTTTAGCAAAGGGGTTTCTGACCCTCTCTGCTATGTAGGTAGGTTTATGTAAATCTACATAATATAACAGGTCATGTAGGATTCCAGTGTACATGTATAAAATCACTTGGGAGAAATAGAGAAGACCAGAGCTTGTATCACAATTATGCACAATTATTACATATATTAAAAAAGAGACAGCATTTCAAATGCTGAGGAGTTACAAAATAAATGTCTTGAGCAAGATCATGCTCTTGAGGAGTTAACATGGTAGTTATGCTACACCCCTCTTCTTCTAAATTCCCACATTGTGCAACCAGTTGTGTATCCGCCAGTGTGCCTGTTTATCATCTCATTGTGCAATAATAAACACACAGTGGGTATTTCTGCAATCTCAGGGAATAAAGGGATATATTGAAGGCACAGAGAAATATTTTACACCATCCACGAGTGTACAGTTACATAGACAATCCTGCTGGTTATAGACTCATTTAATTAACTGTTGAATGGTGAGTGCATAGGTAAGTGGAATTGGTTCAATGTATCTACTCTAGTTGAGACAAACAATAGGATTTAGGCCCTTGTGGAACACTACCTATGCAATCATGAACTGTTGCACACCAGTCAGAACAGTGCAACATGTATGATGGAATTTACACATGTATATGAAACCTGACCTTTCAGATTCATAACTTATTTAATGGATGGCCCTTTTCCACAGGGCAATTTTCTGATTAAATGTTCTGAGTCTCAGACATTTCCTCGAATATAGGCAGAAGTCACAACTTTTTCGCTCTTGGGTTTCCTCCTGGGGGCTACTCACGTCCTCTTGCTGGTTGTGAGGGAAGTAGCCAGAACTAGACACTTCCAGGCACACCCACATTTGTCATTTGTCCCTCCAATCCAATAACCTGAAGAGGAATCAACATTTCATAATGCCTGAAACACCACATCTGGTCTTGATTTAGTGGCACCAAGTAAATTACATCTCTCAGCAGTTTGGAGTCTTTAAAATGTTATTTCAGCATGCATGATTTATGAAGCTGATTTTATTTTCTGTTTTCATTCTCCAGCACAGGCTGCTATGTTGGTCGTGCTGTTCATGTCACTTCTTTCTAACAATCTTTGAAGCAGACTGCATGGTTCTTATCTCTAGAAATGTACCAAAATGCCTATACAATGTGCATTCTAGATTAAAATGCACACCAAAAATATTTTATTTTGGAATAAAAGCATGCAAAAAAAGTTTTGTGGGGGAAATCATTCCAAAATAATGTGAAATTTTATAGTTTTTTTCTTTAAGAAGTGACAGATGGGGACAAAATGGAGATATGCATGAACACACGTGCAGCTAATACATTCTCTCTCACCCTAACACTCCTAAACCTTTGTTCTTCTCTATCTGAGTGTCTTTTTAATAATGCTGTATTGATTATGTGAGCAACAACTCCAAGCAACAGCTTTCATGGAGAGTATGTGCAGTAGTCAGAGATCCCAGTGAAGGAGCAAAGACACCACTGGCTTAGTGAAGCAAATTAAAAGCTTTATTATGGAAAATCCATTCTAAGATGGGAAAGTTACCCAGGGTGATAAATCTAATCTAGATTCATACTAGACAAAAGTGGAGGGGAGCTGGTGGGAAGAAATGAGGTAGAAAAACATCCCTGAAAGTATCTTTTTACATCACAGAAGCGTCAGGATAGGTAGACAAAATAGGAGGACACTTTGGGCCACTCAAACTATTTAACCCTATTACTACGGCCCTCTCTGGCATTCTTGACTCTTTAGTGCTAAGAGCTGTTGCACTTCTAACAAGTTGGACCAGTTCTAACTCAAGATGTGTAACAACCAGCCCCAATCAGGTTATTTTGGCACACCGAACAGAGGATTCCACAGGGTCCTCTCTCCACACATCTAATCTAGATCCAGTGTGATCCTAACAGAGCAAACAGTTCCTCTAGCACAGTTTCTCCACTCCATGAGCAGTTACAATGAACACACTATCCACATGTGATCTTACACTACTGGCTTCACAACAGAAAACAGGGCTGGACTGTGCCCTCGTACTAATTCCATAAATGTGCAAACTGGTCCTAAAGTCCATTGTGTTATCATGATACCATTGGACACAGACTATTAGCAGCAAAAATATAATAGTAACAGATGTCTTCCTGTGCTTTGATGATACCCCAAAACTACTACCTAAAACACCTGATGGTAGGGACAGTCCTGCGTTTAACATGTTACTTGATTAAAAAAAAAAAAAAACTGGGGATGCCAAAGGTTCAGTTCTGGACTTTTTGCATTGAAACCATGCACTCTGTAGCTAAGCTAACAAGCCTCACTTTCAATGTCTGAAAGATGCCTCTAGTTTAATCCTTTATAATATTGTGCAAAAGATGCTTAGGCAAGCAAAGAGTGAGAAGGACTTTTGATGTGGAAAGTTACCATGCATCCAAGTAAATAATGCTGGTTTAGTCTGAAAAAGTTTCATAGTTCATAATTTCACTTTTCAGCAGGTGAAACAGAAAAGAAAGTGGACATTTGCACATAAGACTTTTCCTCGATTGACTGATTCCTTTTTTGTTCAAGCTGCATTTCATAAGAAAGGAATCTGTGCAAAGTTCCAATGTTCATTATCATAGCTTTTGTTGGTGCAACTTGATATCAGTTATTACGCAAAGAGCAAGTGATTTTGCCTCAAGTGTCTGCTGAAACAATATGGGGTATTTCCCTGGATTTCCCAAAAGGAATCTGAATCCAGAGTCTATAGGGTTTTTTTAAAAGAAAATTCTTTAAAAAAATTGTCACATGTTGGATCTGTGCAGTAAACCTTATCCTTGGAGCCAAACTGGCAAATTAACCCATATATCACTCCAACCACAATCTAATCAGCTGCATTGTTGAAAACAACCAGGCCTGTCAATGCTGCAAAAAGGATTGCTGTGAAATGTCATTCTTGTCACCAACAGGAAAATCAACATCCATGCATATCTATGGGCTGAAGTCTGGGACACTTTAGCCTGGTCAGAAAGACAAAAAGTGTACATTCTCATGGTTAACATAACAGCACAATTTGAAGATACTGGAAACTGAGATCAGTAATAGTGGAAATATTTTTACACTTGTTTTTCTTACAGAATTTACATGTTAGTAGGAAAAGCTGAGAATTTAGTTCAGTTCAAATGAGAAGTTTTCATGATTATTAAGCATTGCTATACACAAGATGGAAAGAACATGAAATCTGTCACCCTAAAAAGAAGAAAAAGAAAAAAAAGAGAGAAATGAGGAAGAAACCAAAACTGATAGATTCACCCAACTGAAGTGCAAGATTTTAAGTACTTAAATACCTTGATTGAAGTCATTGTAGACACAAATATGTTAGGAATGAATTAGGGCTACCATCTCTCTCTCTCTTTTTCCCTTTCTTTTTAAAAGACTCCTCATCTTTAATACTCCAATGGCAAGCAAGTATGACAATGTGATCCATATCCATATGCTCAGATCACTTTACCTATTGAATCTGGCAGGTACAAATCAGGGAGACTTTTTTTTTGTCTGCTCACCTGCCAATTGTCCCAATTTGGCAGGAACAGTGCTGATTAATACTCTATCAGCCCACTTTTTTCTGATGTTTTTAAAATGTTCCAGTTTCTCTCTCCTCTTCCTCCTCCTCCTTCTTTTTCACCTTATCCTCAGCTTACTTCAATTGCTGCAAAATGAGTTCAAAGTACAAAAGTGCTCATTTAACTCTCCAATGAGAGGAGGGAGCAGAATCTTGCCCTTGCCAGGAGACTCGGGCAAAAGCAAACTGCTGCAGTCTCAGTAATAACTTTTGCCATCTTTTTTTTTATTAATTATACAGAAAAGAAAAAAGAACACTGACACAAAAATAAAACACCATGTGATACAGCTAATAATAAACAAAAAAATTTCAACCAAAAACAAACTTACATTATTATTTCTCTCTTATATAATTACAGTCAAAAACTTATTTAAGCCTACTCCCCAAAGCCGATTATATTTTAACTTATTTTTTTGTTTGTTTGTTTGTTTTATTTTACAAAATTATGCAACTCAACTTCAATTTAAACAATACACTACATTATTATTACAAAAAAGGTGAATAACCCACCTCCCAGAGCCAACTTTTTATTTAATCCATTTTCCAAAATTGCCATTCTTCTTGTGAAAGGGTAGCTTTACCATCTCTTATCAAAGCTTTTTCCAAAAATATTTTCCAAATTTCTTCAAAATCATTTCCTTTTACTAAACCTTTCATAAATCTAATTCTACATGTTAATTTATCATTAATTGCAATTTTCCACACTTCTTTGTACCATTCTTCTATTTGAAATTCTTCATTTATTTTCCATTTTTTTGCTATTATCAACCTTGCTGCAGTTAACAAATTTGTTATTAACTCCTTCGTTTCCTGGGTACAATCAACCTTATTATATATAGACAACAACCCTATATTTGAACATACTGGTACCTCAACTCCTATTATCTCTTTTATCTCTTTAAAGACCTTTATCCAAAATTCCATTATCTTATTACAATTCCACCACATATGCATATATGTACCAATTTCTTGACATCCTCTCCAGCATAATCTTGAATATTTCTGATCTATCTAGTTTAATTTTACTGGAGTCAAATACCATTTCCAAACTATTTTATAATAATTCTCTTTTATTCTTATAGATAATTTTTTTAAATGGTGTTGTTTCCAAATTTTTCTCCATTCTTGTTTATCTATATTTTGTGCTGTCTCTTCCTCCCATATTTTTCTAAAATAATCCTCTTCTTGTTCTTTTACCAATATTTTATATATTTCACTTGTAATACCCTTTAATATTTCATTTTCTTGCATATTTTCTCTTTGAATAATAATTTGTTCAAATTTAGTATATTCTTTGAAATCTTTGACATATCTTTTCATACTCTTTGTCCATTGCTCTAATTGTATATAATTTAACCAAGATATTTTGATTTCCTGCAATCTCTCTTTCATTTTATCTTTATTAGCCATTATTTTCATCCAGTCTTTTAATCTATATATTTTTTGTTTTTTTATTTCTTTTTCTATTATTTCTCTTAAATTTATTGGAAATTTTTCCATCATTACTATCGGAGTTAATATTGATATATTCGGTAATAATTTTCTTTTATTCTTCTTCCATATTTCTATTATATTTTTTATAAAGGGATTTTCTATCTTTTCTATTTCTTTCTTTGAAATATTCCTAAAAAATATGTTTTCCAGTTTCATCTCAGTATTCCTATCTTCTATCTCTAACCATTCTAAATCACCTTTTCCTGAAACTCCTTCTATAATATACCTCAGTTGATTTGCGTAGTAATACCATTTTAGATTTGGAAGTTCCAGGCCACCTTCTTTTTGACTTTTGTACCAATATTTCTTATTAATCCTCGCTCTCTTATAGCCATTACAAAAATTGTTTAATAATCTTTGCAACTCTTTTAATTCTTCCTCTGATACTTTTATTGGTAACATTCTAAACAAAAAGTTAATTTTAGGTAGTATTTTCATTTTTACCACCGCTATTCTACCAAACCATGATAGTTTTATATTTTTATAATCCTCTAATTTTTGTTTAATTTCTGATTTTAATTTCTTATAATTTTTTTCCTGTAATCCTTGTAAATTTTTTGTAATATCTATTCCTAAATATTTAATTGATTCTTTTACTTTAAGTATCATTCTTTTATTACTTACAAATTTTTGTACTTCTTCTTTAGTATAGTTAAACAACATTATTTCTGATTTGGCCCAATTTATTACTAATCCTGTCTTCTCCCCAAACTCTTTTAAATGTTTATCTATCCTATCAATCTTTTTAATTGGATCTTTAATTGTTAACAATGTATCATCTGCAAATAAACTTATTTTTTCTCCTTAATTCCAATTCCTTCCAAATTCTCATCATTTCTTATTACATTCGCTAATGTTTCTATAACTATTGCAAATAATATTGGAGATAATGGACATCCTTGTCTTGTTCCTCTTGATATTTGGATCTGATCTGTAATTCCATCATTTACCATCACTATTGATGTATTATGTGAATATAATTGATTTATTAACCCTTTGAATCTCTCTCCTAATCCTATTTTATTTAAAATTATTTTTAACGCCGGCCATTCCACACAATCAAAGGCTTTAAATATATCTAGTGCTAAAATTCCTGCTTTTTGTTTATCTCTATCCATTATATTTATTTTATTTATTGTTTTCCCTATTAAATTTGCCATCTGCCTTCCTTGAATAAAACCACATTGATCTTTATGTATATACTTGTAAATAAATTTATTTAACCTCTTCGCCATTATTGCTGTCAATATTTTTGCATCTTGGTTTATTAAAGATATTGGTCTATAAGAACCTGGATCCATAGGATCCTTATTTGGTTTCAAAATTAATATTATTAATGATTGTTTCCATGATAATGGGATTTTATCACCCCTTAATATACTATTGTATAACACTTTTAATTTAGGAATTAAACATTTTTTAAATGTTTTATAATATTCTGGACCTAGTCCATCCAGACCTGGTGATTTTCCTCCTTTTAAGTTATTTATTACTTCTTCTATTTCCTCTTCTGATATCACGTCTTCCATCATCCCTTTATCTTGTTCTGTTAGCCTTACTTTCCAATTTTTATTAATATACTCCTCTATATTCTCTACAGATTTTTCTTCTGCTGAATACAATTCTCGAAAAAATTCCTCAAATATTCTTAATTTCTCTTTCATCAGCCTTTTTTCTTTACCAAATTTATCTTTTACTACACCAATCATATTCCTGGTTTTTTTTTTATTGTACTGATTTAGCCAGCATTTTAGAATTTTTATTACTATATTCAAAAAATTCCCTTTTCAAATATATTAAATTTTTCTGAACTTCATCCATTTCTATCTTTTCTAATTCATCTCTTTTTGCTTGTAGTACTATAAATTTCAGTTTAGTCCTATCTATTATATAGTCATTCTCTAGATCCTTTATTTCTTTTTCTAATTTCACTTTTTTTCTCCTAATTGTCTCTTTAATTTTCTTGATTCTTTAATACACAATCCTCTTACCACTGCCTTCATAGTATCCCATAATACATCTTGTGTTACTTCCTTATTGTTTATATCCCAAACTTCTTGCCACTCCTTCTCTATTTTATTTACTGTCTCTTTATAGTTAAGTAAATTAGTATCCAATCTCCATCTTTTTGCTTCTCTATAATTCCTTTTTATAATTATATCCAAATTCATCAAAGCATGATCTGTTACTTTTATTGTTTCAATTTCTGTATTTATTAATCTAGGTATCATGTTCTTTGAAACAAAAATATAATCTATTCTTGAATAATTTTTATGAACTGATGAATAATATGTATATTTCTTTTCTCCACCCTTTATTAACCTCCAAACATCTATCAGTTCATTTCTATTCACCAATTTATTTAAAATTGTTATATTATTATATCTATCTCTAATTAATGGATCCGATTTATCTTTCCATCTATCCATCACCATATTAAAATCACCTGCCATTATTGTATAATCTCCTTTCATATTTTTAATCTTGTTAAATATTTCTTCATAAAACTCTTTTTGCTTCTCATTAGGTGCATAAATATTCGCTATAACATATATCTCTCCATCTATTTCACCTTGTATAATTACATATCTGCCTTTTTCATCTAACTCAACACTTATTACAATAAAATTACATCTTTTAGAAATTATAATTGCTACTCCTCTTGATTTAGATGTACCAAATGCTTCCTCATAAATGGCAACCCAGTTCAATCTAAGTTCATTTTTTTTATCTTGTTTTCTATGTGTTTCCTGTAGAAAAATTATATCAGCCTTATCTTTCTTTAATATCGATTCTGTCCTTTTTCTCTTTATTATTGACCCTAATCCCTTCACATTCAATGTTGATATTCTCAATCTATTCTCCATTTTCCATATTTCCAATCTCTTAATCCTACTCCCCATTGGCTCTTTAGTGTAGTGCTCCCCTTCCCCTTCCCTTCCCCCTTCCCACTCCCCTCCCCCTTCCCTCCCTCCCCATCCATCCCTCCCCTACCCACACAAACATTTATCCCCCCTTTCCCTCCAAAGTGTTTCTGCCTTGCCAACGACCACCTATGGTCTTGGGGGGGGGTAAAGGTATACCAACTCCCGGCATAGAAACCAAAGCCCTCTCCCGATTAATTTTCTTTCCCATATTTTTTCCCTCTCTTCCCCTCCCTTCCCTCTCTCTGCCCTTTTACTTTATATATACATTTATCAATCTCTATCCATATAAAATCTATAAAAATATATTCTAATCACTAGTCATCAACCCTTCTCCTACTCTATTAAGTTCTCTTTCTTCTTTTTCTGTTATATCATAATGTTTCTTCCGGTCCTCCTCAACCTCTGTCTTTTCTTTTCTCTCTCAAGGTCTTCTCTTCTTCTCCTCCAGCTCCTCCCACTGCTTCTTCTGCACCTCCTACCGCACCTTCTTCTTCCTTTTCATCTTGCTGCATCAATTTCAATTCTCTCAGAAGTTGCAATCCTTGTTCAAGAGAATTTATTCTGTAATATTTGCCAGCCCATTGGAATTTCAAAAAAATAGGATATCCCCAGCTATATCTTATTCCAGCTCTCTGTAGAATTATGATGCAAGGTTTCATTTCTCTTCTCCAGTTTATTGTTTCCCGGCATAAATCATTATAAATTTCCACTGTACTGTCTCGATACTTCAATAATCCTGGGTTTTTCTGATAGCTCTCATTAGATCATCTTTTTTGTTGAAATTTGCCACCCTCATAATGATATCTCTAGGAGTTATTCCTCACTTCACAGCTGTCACTCGATGAATTCTTTCTATATCCTGTTGTTCCCATAAAATCTCAGGAGCGATGCTTTTTAACCATTTTAACACTTCTTCTTTCAAGGATTTTTGATTTTCTTGTGGTAGCTCTGCAAACCCTCTAATTCTCACATTGTTTCTTCGGTTTTGATCCTGCAGCTGTATAATCTGTTTCTCCAGCATAGAAATCCTGTCATCATGATCTACTAGTTTTGTCTGCTGATCCACTTGAGTTTTTTTTATATCATCCACTTTGCAATCCAAAGCTTTTAATTCTTGTGAAAAATTTTTTTGCATCTGAGTCATTTCCCCTCTTATATTAGATGTTAATGTAGTTACAAGAGCTTGGTTAGACTCTGTTATAAGTTTCTGAATAAAAGTTTTCATTTCTTCATTTGCTCCATTTGCTTTTTGCTTTGCCGCCATATTGATTTCTTTTTCGTCTCTGTTAGAGTTTATGTTTATATTTTCAAAATCTCTAACTAGACGATTAAATGTTTTATCTGTTGCTGTAAGCTGTCTCCAAACAGGCTGTTTTTGGGCTTTTTTTGTTTTTTGTTTAGACGACATATATCTCCAGCAGCAAAAAATAAAAAACTACTTTACTCTCGTTCCGTCTCAGCAATTATTTCCAATTTAAACAGAGTCTTTTATTTTTCCTCCAGCTGGAGAAGAATCAAAACCAATCCACTATCTTATCTTACATTCCTTCCCACATTATTTTTCATTAATTACTCACAGTCTTTTTTTATTTTAATAGGGCTTCTCGGGGTTTTTTATTCTCTTCTTCTCCGAGAGACAAGCTTTAGCCTCCTTCTGCCATCGCAGCTGGCTCCTCCCCCAACTTTTGCCATCTTGAGTGCAAGACTTGCTTGGCCATACGTGTCTTGGTTTCCATTTGTGAAATATTGGAGGATGTGTAGTTGACTTTTGAAGAACTTATCAACATGTTCAGATCTCTTCATATTTGGATGGAAGGAACTTTAAATTTAAATTTTAACTGATAGATTTTTTTTCTTTCCTCGTTTATTAATGTACAATGCAATGACCTTGTGGAGCATCCTCTCTCAAGCCAATACTTCATTTCTAAAATGGAGTGGAGAGAATATGCCAGGCCATATTGTGGAGGAAGACTGAGAGCAAGAGAAGTGGTAGCCCTAATTCATTCCAGTTTGTTGTGAGGAACAAAACCAGTGAGGAGCAGAACTTGAGATCTTTGAAAGAAAAACCACATGTGTAAAGGTCTGTAACAAACATACACATGTTTAAACTGGACCTGATTGGTTAAAAGATGGTCGTGCCATTATGGTATAGTGGTTTGAGCATTGGACTACAATCCTGCTCGGCCGTGAAAACCCACTGGGTGACCTTGGCCGTGCCACACACTCTCAGCCTCAGAAAACTCAGAAAAAATAGGTTTGCCTTAGGGTTGTCATAAGTCAGAAACAACTTGAAGGCCAAAACAACAATGTCATCAACACATCTCCGTTGAGCACCTTTGGATTCTATGACTAAGCTTCACAGACTCCGGCTCTGAGAATCATCTTCGTGACAACCACAGCTTTCATCCTACTTATACTGTGAAAACTCTTATTCAAAATTATCCTGTGTTGGCTGGTGTGAGTCTGAAGGCTGATGATGGATACGAAAGCATCTGAAGTTGAAAATATCTGTAATGGTGCCAGTTATAAGGGAAATGTGAATGTCACCAACTCCTCAGCTGACCTTTATTTTTACAGTATGTTTGTTTACATAACAGAAAAGTGGTTAATACACCCAGCTAGCCCTCATTCCTTAATACTTCCTTGTTTATCTTGCCTCTTGGCCAGAACCAGCTGCTATGCAGTTTCCAATATTCAGGATGGATGGATTTCATTCTCTTTTTACTGCGCTGCTGCGGAGACATGTCAGGGTGGGTAAAGAAGGCTAAGGGGTGTGTGTGTGTTTTGTTATTCATTTCGAGTTCAGAGTTTAATTTATTCCAGAACACAGAGAGCCCAAGACTGTGATTATCATTCATAGATAGATAGATAGATGAAATGCCCAAGTTCCACCAGGAAAAAAAAACAGGTCCCAAATGTCCTTCTTCCTTCCACAGCTTGAAGTCTTACTGTAAAAAACAATGTATTTCTGGTAGTTTTTACTCTAAAAAAAGAAAAGAAAGAAAGAAACTTGACACTATATTTTGAGCATCAGCAGTAACTTCTAAAAGCTCTGTGTTTTTATGGCTTCATGAGTAGTGTGTTAGCAGTATATCAGTACTATGTCACTTTTTAATGTATTTCTAATTTTTTTTTTAAACTTAAAAGTAGAGGAATGGCCCCAAAGGGTCAAACATCATCCCAACTTAATGTTATACAAGAAATGAACAAAGGTTACTCATATGTTCAACCCATGGATGACTTTCATGTCACTGGTGGCTTCCATGGTCATAGGAGTGGTGAATCTGCTCTGGGTTCTAGTCAGAACTTTAAAGGACCTCACTAAAATGCTGGATCTATTTGGGAACTAGGGGTTGGAGCACCCAGCCCATGAAGAAATACTACAAAATTTGGATTTTTTTTGGAACTTAGGAAAAAAAGAGTGATGCAGTACATGGAACGAAGGGAAAATAATGAGTTTTTCTCTCTCTCCCTTTCATAACACTAGATGGAATAAAGATGGAATAAAAGGAAGCATTTCTTCACACTGTACATAATCGATATAGGAAACTCTCTGACCTGTGGTATGAAGCTGGCCACTTATTTCAAATATGGATTTTAGAGAAATTAATGAAGGAGAAAATGATTGTACAGAATCAAAACAATAACATGATAAACATATTTCCAAAACCATGCAAAAAAGATTTTTTTTTGGTTAAAAAAAAAAGCAATGTGAAGACAACTTCTGAAAAGGAATTTCTGTTTAAAAAAAAAACACCACATTTTGATCCATAGCCTATTGTATTGATCAAATTCCCTGGAAATTATAATAATAAATGTGTATCATCATCCGTTGTTTCACAGCTGGTCTGGATGCCTACTGGAGCCCAGCCTCATTCCAGTACAAAGCTTCTGTGTATTTAGTGTAACATTCTTTGCACACTTCTGATGAATATCTCTGCTTGGTGCCTGTCCAGTTGGCTTCTATGACTTCCAGCTGTCTTCCAGTGGTTAATAGCCAAGCTGAGGAGGAAAGCAGAAAGGTGGGCTGAAACCATACTTATATGCAACATTATTATTGCTACTCATAAAAGTGAACAACCATTCCCAAAAGCCACCAAATTCTTACAGAACAGGCCTCATAAAAAATACAGGGGAATAACTAGACTATTTATTTTGGGGCCCAAGTAAGTTTGCTGGGAGGAGCTACTTTTGGCATGGCATTGTTATAACCAGGGTTATACCAAATATATGAATTTCTCCCTCCCCTCCCCTATGTCTTGTGTGTGTGTGTGTGTTAAAATTTTGTTGCTTAGGGAGATTCCAGATGGGTCTTTCAATCACTCAGACCTCTTCATGGATGTTCAGACATCACTGTCTCCAATTTGTAATATTTTCCCATTGCTTCTTCTATTTATTTATTTTTTATGTACCAGAAGGAGGTAAGAAGGATGTATAGATACTATTATCAGTCTTTGTCAGGAATATTAGATACTTTTCTTGTTTTAAAGATCTGGTTTTTGTTTTATCTGAATATATGCCCAAATTTTATACTATGGTTTTCATTACTGTATTATATTTTATAATGTGGCTTTTATTTTGCATTGCATTTCAAGTAGTTTGTACTACTTTTTTAAATTGTATATTATCTTTTATTGTTTCAACTTCTCTTCCTGTGAACTACCTCAGAAAGGCTTTGCTTTGAACGGTGATACCGAAATATTTTTAACAACTACCAGGACAACATGGAAAACATGAACATATTGAAGCAAATAAATGGACATATTACTGATGAATTATTAAATGCATTTATCAATGAAATTCTAAACGTTAGTCTCCAAAGCAGAACTCAAATCAATATTCCATTTAACACGTATGTCCTTATATATTTTTTTAAAAAGGGTATTAACAGTTTGACAGTGCTCTTTTAATTTCAAAGCTGGAATATATGACTTTGGTTATTCAGTGATTTCTCTCGAGTGGTCTAGTATAAACCATATATAAGTCACATTGGTTCTAGCTGTAGCTAATATGGCCCTAGTTTGTGAGACAGATAGGCAGGGGTCACATCTGTATGTGTACATCAGAGACTGGTTTTAGTGGAGCAGAACTGTGCACTGGATTGCTCCCAAGGTGATTCAAAGTATGAGGGGAGTTGGCTGCGGTATATATTTATGAGATGAGCCAAAGCATCTCACAGTTGCTCATAAACATTTTTTTGGCAGTGCTAAAAAACACCTCTCCCTGTGGATGACTTCTCAGTAATTCCTGTAAAACTGTTCATTTTGCATTGTTCTAACTTGTTCTTATTCTCAACAACTACTTTTATGGATTCTCAAAGGAATTGTCATACAACTGAACTGGACTGACTATACAATGTTGAAACATTATCCAGTTCGTTGTATGATCTCTAACTGAGCAGCATCAACCACACAGAGAAGTCTGCAACCCACACACTCAGGCCATTTCCGCACGAGACTGTTATAGCGCTATGATTCCACTTTCAACATCCTATGGAATCCTGGAGTTTGCAGTTTCAGGAGGGGCCAGTGGCTCTCCTGAAACTGCAAACCCCAGAATTCCATGGGATGTTGAAAGTGGAATCATAGCGCTATGACAGTCTCGTGCAGAAACAGCCATAGTGTGGATTTCACACAATGCCATTTACTCACTGGGGATTATTTCTAAGCAGACATACCAACTGAACATATAACACAGGGGGAAAAGGTGGGGGGGAGAATAACAGTGATAGGAAAGACTGACAAGTGAGAATTCTTCCCTGTCTATATTTTGATACGGACTTGTGCCATTTCTGACACACACAGGTACACATGGACCAAAATATGAACCTTGAACAGTCATGAGCCCAGATCTTTACTTTTCCAAAATGTCAGTCATAGCTGGTCTCAATTCAGACCCAAGAGGGAAGAGAAAAGGGAAAGGGTGGCAGAGGAAGAGAAAGAACAGAAAGTGCAGAACCAGAGAAGCGTTTGTCCTCTTTCCTTTTCGTATATGCCTCCAAAATCTACCCAGATTTCCCCATATGCCCTCTTTTCAACTAACCTAAGCCATGAAAAATCAACCAAAAATCTGCCTAAACCTTCAGAAATAGAAACCAGACATAGAATTCTGATCACTTCCAGGATTCATTTTCACCTGATTTTGGGTCAAAAATTGCAGTAGTACAGCCCACCAAGGGGGTAAAATTTCCCCCACCACATTTGTCTGCCCCTGGCCTAAACAATATTGAAACTAAGTTTCTCCAGTTACAGGACAAGTTGAACAGGTTAGTTGTTGTTGTTTTTTAAAGTTATGTTTGCAAACTCAGATTTTCTCTGAAGTCCTAGCACATCATCTCAATTTCTTTAGAATATGTTGGGTGGAGGTGGAGAAAGGCTCTTGAAAGGCTACATTCAATAAAGCCTCTGTCTTACATAGAAGACTTCAGAATTAAAATGCATTCATCAGTGTACTGTCAGAGAAAGATCTGTGAAGGCACATAATCACATACAGCTGCCTGTGAGGTCTGCTGTGCTGGAGATAAACCGTCCCGCAGTCTGAGCACACTCTCTCCTTTCTACGCTGTGTGTGGGGAGTGAGGGGTGCCTCTCTGCAAGAAGAGGTCAGGAGATGCCCAGGATTGGCCAGAAGAACTGTGGCAAATGCACCAAGATGCTGGAGCAGCTGTGAGATTCTGAAACTGGGTTGTAAAATGAGCCGCTTCAGAAGAGTGTAAATTGCTTGGTTTATAAACACAGTAAAATGGCTCAGTTTCCTCATGGAGAATTTGGTGTGGATTTCCTTGAGTCCCTAATAAGGAAGTTTAAATGTTTTTGAAGCAGGAGCTGAAGAAAAGCAACACGCTTGAGCAAATTCCAAAAACTTAACCTGGTTATATGAGCATAAAAGCAAAATGCTGTTTGGCTTTTCCCCTTTGATGTAGCATGACCAATCCACAAAGGGAGAACTTGACACAATGTTCCTCCCCAACAGTCTACACAAGAGGTCAGGAACTAAGGTTTCACATCATCCACCAAGTCACGTAAAGGAACAGAACAAATGGGAATTCCGTTTAGCAACTCTCATAGATTGCAGCTGCTAGGCTGAATAATACTTGCATTTTTTTTCACATTAGAAACCCAGGTTTGCCTTAACTGACCTAGATGATTGCTACTGATACAGCACCCAGATGAGGGTGGAAGAAGATGGCATGCAACATGCACCATTCCCTTCAGTGTCTTTAGAAACAAAAATAACAGGCAAGGGGAGAAATTGTTCATACTCCAGCAAACTTTTGTACTTACACAGAAATTTGTGTATATTTCCGTGCATTTTTTGAAATGTACATATTTTTCTCCCCCTAACTAAATCAGATCTTGGCACTTTAAAAAAAAAGGTGCGCCACTTTGATGCACATTTCAAAAAGATATGCATTTATCAAACACATTTTTGGTACATGAATTGGTTCTCAAGTTTGTTAAGCTACAGCTTCTCAGAGCCAGTGCACTGTAGTGGTTTGAGCATTGGACTACCATCCTGGAGACCAGAGTTGATTCCCTGCTTGTCCATGAAAACCCACTGGGTGATCTTTGAAGTATTCATTTCTGCATCCAAGAATGAAATAACTAGATTTACATCCCTTGTGAGCAGAAGATCACTTCCCTTTGAAAATGCACAAGACACCCTCAAGCATCCTAACTGTGCAGCAAAGTCTTTTGGCAGTGTTGGACATGGGGTTGAAAAGAAGACCCAAAAAGCCCACTCTCTGTATATATCTCGACAGCAGCCTGTACAGTCCTGGTCGGACTGCCATAAGGCAGGGGAAAGTGATGGCTTCAGGAATCAGATACTGGGGTGCTGTGGGGGAACCAACAATGGTGATCTCTTGTAAGTCTCCCCTCTCTTAGGCCCTTTCTGCACCTTACCTTTTTCCAGCACTGGGGTGCGGGGATCACACGAGCAGCCTCTGGTGAGAGGTTCTCACGTCCCTGCTGCTTCAGCTCCGCACAAGCTGCCTGCTCGTGTGAGAGCCCCACCTCTTCCTTCTGCGGTGCAGCTTGGGACCTTCCCAGGCTGCACTGGGGCAGGAAGCACGACCGGCACAGCTCCGGAAGCTCTGCACACCCGGTAAGTGCGTGTGGGGCCCAGGAGCAATGCGCCATCACACACCATTTTTGGCTTCCAGCCGAAAATGAAAAGGTGCGTGATTGGTGCCTGCCAGCCCCTGGAGCATAGCACAATTGTGAGTTGTCATGCAGATTGCTCCTCACAATTGTGCGACACTCCAGGCACCCTTTCACATGGCAAATGCAGTGTGGAAAGGGCCTTAGAGACAAGCAGTCATGTCTGAGGCCCCTAATTTAACCTGCTGGCCTTCGGATCCAACTGTCAGCCTAGCCAGCTGCCATAGGTTGAATGAGGAGTATCCTCTTCTCTATTTGTAAAGGGAAAAGGAATGCAAGCAGAACTGAGGTTTGCAACCTCATCTTGGTGGGCTGTCTTTCCTCAACTATCCTGGGAACCAAGCAGAATGCTCCAGCTGGACTCCTCAAGACATCCCTAGTAACAAGGAGCTCCATTGTCCCTGTATCTTCCTTGCTACAACTCATGCTCTCTTTCTGCTTCTCCTTGGACTTGCTCTTTGTCATATGCCTTACCTTGCTTTACTACTTGGACCACCCTTTTCCTGGCTTCTGGGCCTGACCCGAAACCTAGCTAGGAGCCTGAGCAGTTTCCACTCCTATTCGTTCCATCTGTGACCGGGCTGCTTTGAAATCCCTTTTGAGGCATTTGGCTGGAACTCAACAAACTCAGCCAGAACTCAGGGGCTGCCACTGGCAATGAGAGTTCTTAGAATGGCCCCCAGTTGTAAGGAAGAGATGTCTTCCTGTGACGCAACTGAGACACACTGTGAACTGCACTCTCTGACTTTGCCCATCTGCTTTGCAGGCAGCAGAGAGGGCAAAACCACAGTTTACGCTCATTAGGATTCATGCTGCCTCAAGATGGTCTCTGCAGGAGGCTTTGGATGAAAAGCCTGTTGAGCAAGAAGCAGAGATTTAAGCCAGCGTCACATCCACAGTGAAAACAGCTGGCTTTGTTTTTCATTCTGCTATCTAGAAAATTGAAGAAGAGGAAATACTCCCTCCTTTCATGCAGAGGATATAATGGACTCCAGGTGCTGAACCACAAACAGCATTGCTAAAAAGTCGTGCTGCCTTCTATTCTAGTTTAAGTCATACGGGAGTCAGGCTTCTTATGAAAAATCAGATATCACCTTGGAGAAGGGGCAGTTGCCGTCAGTGAAGTGGAGCAGAGAGCTCCCAGTGCTGACCATCAGCAAAGGACAATGGGTCTTGTGGCCTTACTGTCAGGTAAAGTTGGTAAAGGGAGGATGGATGAGTGGTTAGAAAAATTATTGGAACTTTCTGAATTAAATAAATTGACATTTTTTGTTAAGGGGTAAAACTATTGAATCATAACTGATTATCTGGCAACTTTAATAAATTTCATAAAGGAAGAAAGAGGAGAAACTGCAATTACAGGTTTTGATCAAATTATTGAATTATTTTCAGGTGTTAAACATTAAAGTTAGAATGATAATTTTATACTGGAAAGAAAATAGGAAAAGGTGATTATGGTGTGAGGAATAATAACAATTGTATTGATACATTTCCTGTATTTTTATATGCAACTAGAGTAATGTGGGAAGTCATGTTTTCACTTTCTGTAAATATAGTTCTCCCTCCACATTCGCTGGTTCTTTTTTGCAGATTTGATTATTTGCAGAAGTGCCTGCTACCCCCCTCCTTCTCCTCCTCACACCCCCTGGCCTTTTGGCCAGGTTCAGGGAGGAGGATCATCCCTTCCCTGCACTCCATCCTGGCAGCCGTCACCCGTCCTCCACGGGGACAGCATGAGTGTGCAGGCCAGGACTGTGCAGGGCCAGTCATCTCCGCCTCCTTGCAAACCCTGGGGCCTGTGCTGATGCAGGTGCTCTGGTGATTGCCCATTCCCTGCATGCCCCGGGGGCCTGCGCTCACACTGGCACTCCAGAGAAAGCCCGTAAGATTGTGCAGGGCCGGTGATTGCTACCTCCCTGCACACCTTTGGGCCTCCGCTTGTGCAGGCTCTCCGAAGAAGGCTCCCAGGATCAGGAGCAGGCCCACAGGGGCGTGCAGGGCAGGTGATCACAGCCTCCCTGCATGCTTGGGGGCCTCCCTCGCACTGACTCTCCAGAGGAGGCCCACTGGTTCCTTGCAGCGGGCAGGAGCCTGGAGGGAGGGTACCTGCCTATTTGCAATTTGTTGACATTCACAAGGGTTCTCTATCCCTATCCTTCATGAGTGTGAAGAGCCTACTGTATATAAAACTTTAATAAATATATATTTTTTAGAAGAACAAACAAACAGTGCAATGTACTTTCCCTTTCCTTGAAAGTCCAGAGCAACTATCTTTTCATCATCTGAGCTGCCTTCTCCAACCCTCCGCCTGACAAGCAGGAGTTGCAACAACGGCTGCTTTCAGGGCTTAATAGTTATGAGGGATTTTGACAGAGCCCAAGGGACTAGAGCAGGGCTTTCCAAATGGTGTGCCACAACATGTTAGTCACATGTTGTCTGAAGTGTGTAGTTGTGTCACCTACAATCTTGGAAATGTTATGTTATTATTTTTAATCATATATTTTTAAAAATATATGAAAGGTTTTCATGAGATATGTTGTATCCCCATACATTTTGTTATTACAATTTATGTATGTGTCTGTATCTCTTATAAGGGGTTAGTTTAACCTCTGGTTTGCTAGTAAAACTGTGTCGCGAAATGATGCATGTCTAAAAAAGTGTGTCACCAACATAAAACGTTTGGAAAGCTCTGGGCTAGAGAATAGCTCCCTGGACCTTGTCCCCTCCCCACAAAAAAACCCTGCATACATGTGTGTCAATCACACTTGCACATGGATAGGTGAATAACAGGACAATGCTAATCATTAGTGATATGTCAGGGGGGCAATTAACATGTATATAATTGCTCAAATGAATGAATAAAGAATTTGAATTAAGATAAGACTTTTGGGCAGAAAGATGTTCATATCACCAGAGGTTTATGGATTGTTAGGAAGGTAGCAAGTGAAACAAATGAAGGGCATGGATATAAATATGATACAAAAACTTAGGGCTCACCAATGAGTTCACTCATAAATTGTCCAAATTAGGGGATTTCCACAGAAGTGAGAGATAAAATGTGGTTCTTATCACATAGTCCATTGCACTCTGATTACTGAGGAAGAATCTGAAAATACACTCATTTTCAGATTCACATTTTATCTCTCACTTCTGTGAAGTCCCCTAATTTGGACATCTCTTCCTCATCTATCTCAAAACAGGGAGGCTCAAAATGGATTCCGAAATGGTTTAAGTACTGCCACATCAGCAAGAGTGGTAGAACTGGATAAAAATATGGCTGAAGACTGACAGATTATGTGGGTACTGAAGCAGTGCTAATGTGGACAGCAGAATATATATATAGTCCATCTCTATGTCTTTTTATGGGGTTGGGTCCCAAATCCAAGTGCCATAGGACTGCAGATTTCAAGAACCTATGATCTGTGAAGTCTGTCTGCCAAACTGGCTTCCAAAGTCAGGCTTTCTGAATATACATGTGCACAAAGCCTTTTTTCCAGTATATGAGGCCTTTGTAGGATCTGGTCCTTGAACTGCATGGATGGAAACAAATGAGGGTGTGTCAGATTTGGCAACTAAGGGACACAAGCATGGATAACAATGATGTAATGGGAGGCTTTGTCATTCCCTCTTGATCTAGGTGAAACAAATGTTTGTTTTGGAGCATCCTTCCTAGATATCACTGGATAAGGCAAAAAACAACAACAAAAAGATTTATCTGTTTAGCCGTTTAGGTAAAGGAGAGAGAATTTTCATGGCTCCAGCTTAACAGCAATATCTGAAAAACATGAATTGGAAAAGAGTGGGGTGGGATTGCAAATTTGACCATGTCTTGAAACTCTCTGGTGTTATCAAGCAGTGAGGTGGAGGCAAGGGCACAGCTACAAGAGAGTGATTTAAACTTCCATGTAGTAAGCTAAAGCATTGCTTCTCAGGGGATGTGATGTAGGGTTTAAACAATTTCTCCTATGATGGTTTCTAGCTGGCCTGAAAACTCACTGGAAAGGGACAGTCAATGGCCCAAGGACTGGCACTGGCCCAAAGACCACCACCTTTGAGGAGCAATGAGCTAAAATCTCCTCCCTACATTTATTGTTTGAAATTAGGCAGCCAATAGTGAAGGGAAAGGTGAGTTGGTCATGGGGATGCTTTCCATGAGAACAACTTGCAGCTCAGCAACACAAAGCCAACCCAAGACATTTTGCTGCCAATGGCAAAATGGAGCCGCCACCATTCCAGGTACAGAAGCTGCCCAGAATGGCAGTTGAATCTTTCTTTAACTGGGATAGGCAGTGAACTAGTTCAAGAGGTGCAGGACAGAGACTGTGGAACACTTTGACTGGTCTGTTTATCAAGGAAAGGGACTAGCCAGGGAAAGGGATCTTAGAAGAAACAGCTGGGAGCCTGTCACTGCTGTCCTTTTCCCATGGCTGTTGCCTCACTCTGTCCAATGGAAGGACTTACAGCAACAAGAATTTACCATCCCTGATCTCAGAGCTTTACAATGGTGGATTACACATGAGTAGAAAGTTCTGACTTTTACTAGTACTGGAACAGTCACACAGTTCCTTTACCATGATACTCAATGTATCATGGTAATGATGCAACCTACAACCTACAATCTCATAATACCAATTGTGTCTCATGGATTGGTCTTAAATGGGAAGAGAACAGGTCACTACCACTTAAGAAAATTTGAAAATATGAAATCTCACTGATCTGTCTGGAACATATGCTTCACCTGTAGAAGATCCCAGGGTGGGGACTCTGGCTTTTCTAATTCAAAAGAATAGGTAGCAGGTTACAGGAGCAAAGACAATCACCATCCCCAACAAGTTACCCAGACCCACCTTTTATTCCCCATTGCTGGATTCTTTACTCAAAGAAAAGGCATTCTTTCACAGTTCAGTTGCAGCCCCCAGCCAACAAAGGCTATGCACTCTGTGGGGCAGAGATGTAAATCCTCAGCTATTTCATCCTCACAGACAAGGATGAATGATTATGGTAGTTTTTTCCTCACTGTGAGAGAAAACTAATACTGCTCCACAGTATTTTGTCCATATTCAAACATTCTGAGGTGTTGCAGAGGAATTATTCTGCAGAGGAAAAGGCAGATGGATTTGACTTTTTGTGCGAAAATCCTGAGTTTTACTTCAAAAAAGAGGAAAATTTTTCTGCACATAAAATTGGGGAGTGCATAAAAATTGTGTTTTTCTCTGCAGGATAATTCATTTCTAACACATACACAACAAGATGTTTAAATGCTAAGAGACAATTGCACAAAATTCTTGCTGCTCTATTATTCTTTCTGACAGGAAAATGGATGGGAAAGCCATTTTTTTTTAAACTTGGAGATAAATAATTGCAAATATTCTTTCCATCCCTGCTGTGGAGTAACTCCTTTAATCCCAATTTCTCAGTCTTTGTTGCCTTTACAGTGTAATCCTTGTAGGCATGTTTATTACTCAGAGTTAGGGAATCCGGCAGTGTTATTTGTCATTGGCAATGTTATCTGAAGTGGTCCATTGCCTAATCTTATATATAAGCCAGACACATTAAAGTTCATTTTTGTTTATACATGTCTTAGCAAAGTATGGCTTGGCTTGGGAGATGTCAATATGACTATGGAGAAAAAGGGTGAAGAACTACTGTGACTGAAGAACTATTGCTACATCATCACAAGGCAAGCTCCATATATATCCCAAGAAAGAGAGTGATGGAATCTTTCACAGACCTCAAGGCACAGTTGTTACCCTGCTTGCTTGGGACTTCTTTAAGGGGATTCCCAAAAACTGTCAAAATCGTCTCTTGTGGGGAAATTAGCTCTGAGCGCTGCTTTAGCAATGCAAAGAGGGTAGGGTGATTAGGATCTTTTTAACCCAATGTTTACATGGTCTGGCTCAGTCAGAAATCACACAAAGAGATTCAATGAATAGCTTTATTGAATAACAATAGTTTGTACTTAAGCTCACACACACCCACACTCATTCAAGGGCTAATAGACTTAAAGAGTGAAAACAGGAAAAATAGGACAGTATACTGCACCTCTCCTGAAGTCTTCTGTTAGAGAGGCAGGGATCACAGCATTACATCGCCTTTTTTCTTCTTGCATTCCCTCCTGTGTCCTTTTGTTTTCTGTGTCCCCTCTAGCCTTAAAACATGGACTATTTATAGGAAAAATTTACTTTGAAGGCAAATCCTTTCTCAGAGAAAAGAAACAAACAGGGCAGAAAGCAAAATATCTCCACACCTGGCATTTCTCTGACATCTGAATATCATCTAAATAATAGGATCTTCCTCCGCTTTGTGGCTGTCATGTGGGTTTCTAGAGATGAGTCTGATAAGGTTTATTCCTTCCAGTGCCCAACACTTTGATTCCCTTCAAGTGGACTCCTTAAAAGGTTAAAGACCATTTGTCCACTAGGGCAATTATAACATGAGGTCTTCTGTTGCTACGTGACTGGGGATATTTACTGGCCTGGTCTTTTTAGATGGTACGACCGTTGATTGCCTACATGCACATTCAGGTGACCTCTCTGGTGGGTTAGATTAATTTTATATCAAAGTTGTAAACCCTGGGACAGGGTTAGGCAAGGGGGTAACACCTTCTCCCTGTCATTAAAACAGGGTGAAGGACACAACTCCTCTTTAGATGTTGGCTGATAATTTTTGAGAATGCTTCTGTTCCCTGAATTGAGGCATAAATTCTGCAATAGATGAGGGGGGCACAACATGCTTGTGGAAGACAACAGCTGTACCCAACATATTGATGGAAATGTTAAATGGATATTTATACACCTGTCTTCCTTTGGGCCAGCTAATATTTCCTTAAAATGAAGTAATATCATTATTTTCTGGTATAATTAAGAGTTAAAGTTGAACTTTAGGGAGACCTGAGGGAATATCTATGCTCAAGGGCAAAACTTCTAGGGTGATCGTGGCACTCCCATTAGGAATATAAGCAGTATTCAAAAATAAATATTTTTAATGGTTGAAAAATGTTGGTCTCATGTGTCAAGACAGGCTGATGAGAAGAGAGCTGGACTGATGAGAATCTTCACATTTTGGGCCTTGTTCTATGCAAAATTCTCACATGGCTGTTTTGCTCAAAAAACAGCTGTTTCTTTGCCAAAAATTCTGCAGAACATTGGCATGCCAAAAATGCAGTTTCATGCATAGAAAATGCTCATTTCTGTGCAAAACATGCAAATTTTGTGCATAGTCATCAAAAATTGCAAGATTTTCAAGACTTTTTCACAATGAGAATAATATTAGTAAAATTACTCCTTACTTTCTTCAAGAATAATGTTATCAAAGAGTTATGTCACCATGTACCACTCAGGCCCTTTCTGCACGATGACTGAATCCCGGCGTGGGGACGTGAGTCATTGACAGAATTTCTCCATCAATGATCCCTGATCGTGTGATACTTCCTTACTTACCTGCCATGAGAAAGAGCCTGGCTGCACCATGGAAGGAAGAGGCATGTCCCTTGTGCTCCCTTCTGTGTGGAGGGGAGCATTCTTGTCACACTCCCTTCCCACCAAAGGTGCTGCTGGGATTGTGATCGGAGGCCAACAGGAACAAGTTAACATGCAGAAATGACCTAAGTCTCAGTATAGCTTATCTTGCAGGATTGTTGTTGTGAGGAAGTCTGAGTTCCCTGAAGAAAAGTTGAAAATGAAATTAAACGAAAGTGGGCTCCACCCCAGATTCCTTAATGGCAGCTCTAAGTATGAACAGCAGCAAACAGAACTCAGAATGAGAAGAGGGAGAAGACTACTGAAGATGCTTCAAAGGGTAGGAGCGATAAATGGCTTTCCAAGAAGTCTGGAGAGGTTGATAAGAGCTGGTGGCCCCTGAGAGATTGAACCGAAGAAGACTGCAAGAGGATCAGTCTGAAAGGAACAAATTCAACCCTGTAGAGAAACAGAAGAGGTCACTAACAACTGCAGAGGAGCATGAAGTTGGTCAGTGCTACCAACCTGAAGAAGACTGTCAGACCATAGTACCATTTTTCACCTTGTGGCCTGTGTGATTGAGTCAGTGTGTGGTTGAGAACTAAGGGTGTGGTGTATTCTAATGTAACCCTTTTTTTAAAAAGACGTGTCTTTGAGACCAAAGAGGCTCTGTTGTGATGAGTGGACAGACAGACTGTGAATGCAACACCAGAAGAATAGATAACCCTTCTTGCCTATCTTTCATATTCTCAAAGATAAACTTTGAATGGAGTTAGTACCTTTAGCCTGCATCCACATTAGAATATTTATCACGTCTTAACATGTGTGTTGAGACAACAAATTCTTTCCATAAAATTATTCCAGGAACAAACAAATCAGTCAATAGTTCCCTCTTATTCCAAATCTTGTGGATTATTTTACCAGAGATTGACATATCCTAAAGTAATGGACTTCTAAATGATCTCCTTTTAGCATGTTCGAAACTCAAGTCATGTATGAGGACAGCACTGAAGTACTTCAAAGAAGAATGAATTACTAGATGGAGGTTCATGATGTAGCAATCCCATTACATCTTCACCATGCATTAAACTCTGCAGATATGCAATCCAACAGTGAATGAGTCTTGCATCTTCTCTGGAATAAAAATTCTCACAACAGAAGAGGACTGAGGGTAGAATTCAGTGAGAGATGCAACATGGGAAAATTACAGTTGAAGGAAGAAGCCCTCTTAGGTTCAGGTTTAATTAAACAAACGTTGTCAGTGTAGCAAAAGGGCATCCAGAAACATTGTGGATAGGTTGAGATTGTCCATGACCTCTGGCTTTACCACCACTGTAAAATGTCTTTCATTATGTCAGACTCAAAACTAAAGGAAACTGAAGGCAAAGGGTTGTATTAAAATAACACTGTGGAGGTTGACATTAAGTGAGAAAGGAAGGAAATTCCAGGTTAAAGGTATAACACTTGGATCCTAACTAAACGTTCACCAGTTTAACCAAGGAGGGAGGAATGCCCTGCTTCTTAGTGCTCTGAACCTGCTATCCTCCCTTCCACAACTGCATTAAGACTCTTCATCATATCCAGTTTAAAAAAAAAATGAAAGAAATCTTTTCATTAGACCAGGCTAAGATTTGGTATTGTATGGGAGGAGTGAACATTCTACCCACACAATTTGGATGGAGATCCAATAGGACAAAGTTAGCTCTCTTTCCTCATCTGCAGAACTGTAGCTTGGTGCTGCCTGGCTGTCTCTCAATGTCCCCCTACTCCCCAACCCCACTCAGTAAATGGCTAGGCAGGGTTGCCTTGTTAGTGGAAGTTGCCCAGTGAGAGAGGATGGTGGAACGTTGTACAAGGAGATATTGGATACTTCCTGAACAAGAAGGAGATACTGAATACATCTTTCACCTCACCCCCAAAGGGACAACAACAGCTTTTCGGCCTACATCTCCCAACAACTCTATCAGCTCAGGCTATTTTTGCACCACACTGTTATAGTGTTATTATTCAACTTTCAACATTATATGGAATCCTAAGGTTTGCAGTTTAGGGAGGGGCCTTTAGAATTCTCAGCCAGAGAGCTCTTTGGCTTCAGGAAACTACAGACCCCAGAATTCCACAGGAGGTTGAAAGTGGAATCATAGGACTATGACAGTGTAGGGAGGAAATGGTCTCAGATCCAGATCCTCTGTGTAGATCCAAATTAAAACATGCTGAGAGAACTCTTATCTTCCCAACTGTTGGTGATGGGAAACCTCTGTTCTCTTGTTGTTTTGGCTCCTATTTTTTAAATAGGACTTGTCCTGGACAAACCACCAAAGAGACTCTTATCTGGGTCCACTAGAGGCTGGAGGGGGCACATTTTAGTGTAAAAAAAGTTTGGACCCAAACTCAGGGGTGTGAGAGTCCCTGGAGAGGTTGCATGTGCACTGGGGGTGGCACTTTTCCCATCCCTGTAGTAGAAGACACTCTCTGCCCTCTGTCAAATGGGACATAACAGCAGTGCTGGGAAGGAGGTCATACCCACTACCATAGAGGATTTTTTTGGGGGGGGGGCAAAAAAAAAAACAGCTGCTGGGATGACCTACTGACTCCTTCAAGCTCTTAAGATTCATAGTTCTATGGCTTGGTGTGAGGTCAGGAGAAAGTGTTTTGATTTAAATTTAAGAAGTAGATCTTTGAAAATTAATTTCATATTAACATTTGACTCTGTGTGCTCTGGAAGGGGCTTTTAACTTGAAAGAAGATCTATTATCTCTTATTTGGCTTTAAAACTCAGGTCTTTTATGCTTGTATTATATAGATGCTGTTCAATTTGTGCATCCTGAAGATGTGGAAAAGATCTTTGGAGATGTGAGAGCCACCGCACGTGTACTAGACACTTGCCACCCACCCCCCCAGATTATTAAACAAGCCAGGGAGACTGGCTAAGTGGGTAAGAGGAATGATTAATGCCTTCTTACTACAATCCAGGTCAAGTGTTGGACTACGATTCTAGAGATCAGGGTTCAAATCTCTGCTTGGCCAAGGAAACCTGATGCATGACTTTAGGCAAGTCACACTCTCCCAGCCTCAGAGGAAAGCAAAGGCAAATCCCTCCCTGAACAAATCTTGCCAAGAAAATGCTATGATTGATTTCCCATTGGGTCACCATAAATTGGAAATGACTTGAAAGCGCTCAGGAACAAAGGGTCCTAATACGCCTGAAAGAGGCAGTTGTAAGACCTCTGAAAAAATCTTCCATGAGTCCTACTTCCATGAGTCCTACTATATTGAATAAACCAATCTCCAACATCCCATTCATGGGCAAGGTACTAGAGTATGTGGTGGCTTTTCAACTCCAGGGGTTCCTGGAAGAGGAAGATTATCCTGAAAGATTATCTAGACCCATTTTAGTTTGATTTAAGGTCATGGTTACCTTGGTGGATGACCTGCACAGATAATCAGACAGGTGGATTGTGTCTGCTGGACCTCTCAGCAGCTGTCAAAACCAACAGCCATGTTGTTCTTCTATACCACCTTGCTGGGATGAGGCCTGGAGGCCCTGTATTTAAGTGGCTCTGTTGCTTCCCAGGGGGCGATTTCAGAGGGTGTTGCTGGAAGATTCCTGTTTGACTCATTGACCCTCAAGATTTTGTTTTGTCCCCTGTGATATTTAACATATGTATGGAACTGTTGGCTGTCTGGTGTTTTGCGTTCAGGTGTCACCAGTATGCTGACAATACCCAGCTCTATTACTCCTTTCCACCTAACTCCAGGTAAGTTGTTTCTGTGCTAAACTGTTGCCTGGCAGCTGATGGACTGGATGAGAGCAAACAAATTGAAGCATAATCCAGACAAGACAGAAGTGCTTCTGGTCAGTTGAAAGACAGCTCAGAGAATAGGAATTCAGCCTGTGTTAGATGGAGTTACATTTCCCCTGAAAACACAGGCTCACAGTTTGTGGGTACTCCTGCATTCAGTCCTCAGCCTGGGTGCCCAGGTCTCATTGGCAACCAGGAGTGCATTTTCACATTTAAAGTTAGTGTACCAAATGTGTTCATTTCTGGAGAAGCCAGATCTGGCCATGGTAACAAACGCCTTGGTTGCATCCCAGTTGATGTACTATAATGTACTCGATGTGGAACTGCTTTTGAAAAGTGTTTAGTAACTCAGTTGGCCCAAAGAACAGGAGCCAGATTGTTAACTGGTGTTGATTACAGGGAGAAAACAACTCCCTTGTGGCAACAGCTCCACTGGCTGCCAATCTATTTCCAGGCACAATTCAAAATGCTGGTGATGAACTACAAAGCCCTATACAGCTTGAGTCCAGCCTATTTGAAGGACCTTATCTCCCATTATGAGCCCATTTGAACGCTAAGATCTTCTAGAGCAGCGGTTCTCAACCTTCCTAATGCCGCAACCCTTTAATACAGTTCCTCATGTTGTGGTGACCCCCAACCATAAAATTATTTATTTATTATTTACAATGCCTCCTGGCAAAGGCCGCCTCGCTGGGGGGGGGGAGGGAGGGAAAGAGGAGCCATGCATCTCCCCCGGGAAAAAACTCCAAGAACCCCACCCCCCGGGCTCTGCTTCTGCTTCACTCTCATTTCCTCTGGGGGGGGGCAGTGTGGGAAAAGTTTCCAGAGTGTCGACCCTGGCCGGGGAGGGGAGGAATCCCAGTGCCTTTGTCTTTTGCGCTGGGTGCAGCTCACCCCCCCCGGAAAAGCGCCACCTTGCAGCCCCCCGGCCCTTCCGCAGCACCCCCCTCCATGGCAAGTGGGGCAGGGGCCATGGCGAGGAGGGGGCCTTCCCCCCATGCTGCTGCTGCCCCCCCAAGCTGGACCGTCAGATGGGAGGTTCTCCTGGTAGCGGAGAAGGGGAGCGATTTCAGTCCTTTCTGAACAGAGGACAGGAGGACGCGAGCACGTGGCTCGCGCTTGTGCATCACCACTCATGCTGTGGCGAATCTGTGGCCGCACGTGCTCCCGCCAAAGGGGGCAGGAGGATGCAAGCACATGGGTCGTGCTTGCGCACCACCACCGAGGAGGGAACGGAGCTTAAGACCATCGGAAATACGTATTTTCCGATGATCTTAGGCTACCGCTGTGAAAGGGTCGTTTGACCCCCAAAGGGGTCGTGACCCACAGGTTGAGAACTGCTGTTCTAGAGAGACACATCTCTCTGTCCCACCACCTTCTTGGGCTCATTTGTTGGGAACAAAGGAAATGGCCTTCTCAGCGACCACTTCCAGACTTTGGGACTCCCTCCCTAAAGAGGACAGGTCTTTGCTTTCCTTCCATCAGCAAATCAAAATATTCTTAATGCCACCAGGCTTTTAGAAACTGACTAGAGTGGGGTTTTAATGCTATGTGATGCTATTTTAAGGTTTACATGTGGTCTTTTAATTAATTTTAATGTTTTTAATGTATAATGTTTTTAACTTTATAAATTGTTTAATTGAATTAAAATAACTTTTACATTCATATTTTGATTGAATATTTTACATGGTTTTGATCTGTATTGTTTTTTAAAATGCTGCTAGCCTCCTTGAGTTTCATTACAGAGGGAAAGGCAGTATATAAATTAATAAAACTCAGAAACGCAGTATATAAATGAATAAAACACAACAACAATTTTATTACTGTATTTTCTTTTGCTTAGTTTTGTTGCAAGCTACTTTGAGTCCTCTTTATGGGGAAAAAGTAGGATATAAGTCAAATAAGTAAATAAATATTATTGCAGAGTCTTTCCTCTTGTCCCCGTGGTAAGATTCACAAGGGAGTAATGAGACAGGGAGGAGAGGAAATGCTTCCCTTTTGTAATATTTTCAAATCTCAGGAAGAGGGCTTTGTTTGGTCCAAGAACCAAATAATCTCTTCCCTTCATCCTCCTCCTGATCTCAGGCTTCAGATATTCTCACATCTCATCCTGTTAGTGCTGGAATGCTTTCTATTTCTCCTTCGGTGATAGAGACCATCATGACAGTAATACACATAAGATAATATTCATCTTTGCTTTTGGAATAATTTGTTCTTGTTGATGGAACTAGATATATTCAAGTTGCATTGATCAAATAAACATTTAGCAATTGTGGCCACCAGAATCTGAAGTGAGTATTGCTTTGTTAGAAACTCACAGACTCATTTATAAAACTTTGGACCAGATTTGAATTATGACAAACTGTGAAGATTATAATATTTGATCAGCTTTACTAGTGTTCATACATAGTGCTAGGAAAGAGTGGAATGTAGATTATACTGTATTAATTTCTGAAGGCGCTAGAACACTGTTTTTATGGGAGGGGAGTCATGGCCCTCTTGGAGAATCTAATGAAAGCCATAGGGTCCCTCTCCAGAAAACTGCACTTAAACACAATTATAAAAGCAACAAGAATGGAATTGGAAGGGGGAAAAAACCTTACCCTTTTTCTTGTTTGGGTCAGAGACCTCCTGAAGCTACTCCATGAGCTAGGGGGCCATTGGCTGCAGGTAAAGAGTCCAGTCCTAAAAATTGTTTGAATAGTGTGATATGGACTAGAGGAAGGAGATCCTAGCTTGTATTTCTGGACTAACTTCACCACAACTCTCTATTTTCACTGCCTTTTCCCTCTTAGCCAGTGAAGCTACCAGCCTGTTAGTGTCACTGGGCACAGAAACTTTCCAAGTAGGACAAAGGCCTAGTCAATGTTTCACTGCAGCTTACCTTAGAGACCAAAGACCAATACTAAGTTCTTTCTCAGTGGCAGCCCTATCTTTCTGGAAGTCTACTCACAAACATCACAATCATGAAAGAAACTTGAACGAAAAAGTATTGAATGTCAGACATGTTAGTTTTATTGTAAAATGGCTGCCAGAGATGGCTGGAATATTGATAACAGGCCACCACTATCTGGTTGAAAAGGAAACTCATGCTAGCCCAGAAAACATCTATTAGCTTCTGCATAACTAAACTAAAAGTCACAGAAGTCAACTAAAACTCACAGAATTTTCCAAGTGCAACAGCCCACCTAGGACCCTCTTGCACTGCCAAGGCAACATTCTATGGAATCATAAGATTGGCACTTGGAGGGACATTGAGAATTCTCAGCCAGAGAACAAACCACGGGGCTCCATTGGTTGTCTCTATGACAGTTAAAGTGAAATCAAACTGCTATTTTTGCAGAGAGTGAACACACTCCTAGTCCAGCATTCTCTTTCTAACTGTTACCAAGCATACAAGAAAGGCATGGAGCCCTTGTTTGTGTGTTTGGGGAATGGCTGTGGTTCAGTGGTAGATCATCTGTTTTACATGCAGGAGATCCCAGAATTCTGACATCTGGAGATAGGACTAGGAAATACCTCACTTGACACTCTGGAGAGACACTGCCAGTGAGCTAGATAGATTAATGGTATGACTCTGTGTAAGGTGGATTCCAATGTACCAACTATTTTACTGTGTTGTTTGTCCCAATTTCAGAAATCATAATTTCTTATATGAGCCAGCTCTTTCTACCAGTAAAGCAGTTCAACATGTGTTGATCCCATTGACAACATCAGCTTCTCTGTGGATAGCTCTCCAGAGAAACTGAAAAAATAATAATAATAAACCAACAACTATTGCCACCTGACCATTGGAGAAAGCAAAGATTGTGTCAGAGGACTGTCCATCCTATCTGCATACCTTTGCTCAGCCTGGAAAAACAAGAGCTAGGAGCACACCAATTTCAGCTGCGATCCTCTGAGCAAGAACAAGATTATGTCCTAAAGCCTATCTACTATCCCAAGCTTGGTCAAGTGTTTGTTGTGGGTGTTGCTAGTGGAGTCTGCAGTCAAAGGGAGTTTCTCAGGCATGCTGATGAGTCATCTGATATGCAGACTGAAACTTACGTATTGGCCCCTCTTGGAGAGAAGTTGATGCTGGATGGTGGTTGCTATTTAAATCATCAGCAGAAGTGTCAATGTATCTGTGACATTTTTTAAAAAGATGGTTTGGGAAGCCAGGGGCTGATAAATGATTCTTCCATCCATCCCTGCTAATTTTGGATTTGCAGTGTTTACAAACAGGTGGTGTAACATCCCCTGGTTCCATGGAAAAATGCACGCGTGGAACCAAAGAAAGCTTGCATCGAACACTTCCAGGAATTTGACAGCCTGAACTTAAATTTGTTTAGAGGCAACAAGATAGGCCCAGTCATGCTCAAGCACTTATTGAACTCAGGTGAATTTTGTATGTGTTATCCAGATGTAACTTTTTGGTATCTGGAGGATGTAGTGGTATCTCTCCATGCCACAATACATGACATAGTAGTGCTTATAGAAAGTGCACAATTTAGTTTATCAAAATAACATGGCGTATGAAGCATATGGGAAGAAACAGAAGCTCAGAAGAGAGTTTTATCTACAGAAGCCTAGGCAGATGAAGAATGAGGAAGCAGCAAATCTGGGTGCTGACCAAAGAAAAGCCTTTGGTTTAACTCCTCCAGTTGGCAGCCCTCTTGTTTGGAAGAGTGAAACTAAATCTTGTACACAAACAAATGTTATAGAAGCCCAACAGTTCTCTTGGGATCTGAAAAGTCTGAGAAGGAAGAAATGTTTGGGATAGGAGGAGTGGCAAGGGATGAGGACATTCATCCCTTGCCAAGCAGCTGAAGGCATCTTCAGACGCAGCCCTCAAAAGCAACTCTTTATAGAAAACTGGGTATTTAAAATAAATTACTAATAATAAGTAACTCATATCTAAATTACACTGTGATTGTAACCAGTTTTATAAAATATATTGGCACATATATATGCTTTTAGTAGACATTGGAAAATGCTAAAATTGAGAGATTCGTCTATCTAGCCTGAGGGCTCAGTCCTTCTTTCTTAAATGTTAGGCTTTGAATCACTGCTTCTTCCACAGGGTTAACGCCAATGATATGTTTTAAGTCTTTTACTCCAAGTCTCAAGTCAAATCTCAAAGTCTCTACCTTCAAGTCTCAAGACGAGTCTCAAGATACTTTCAAGTCAAATCTCAAATCCAAGAGCCAACTTTATACCCCATCCTGTATTCCAGAATTTCTGGACAGAGTTAAAAAAAAGTCAGCTTTAACAATTTAAGTAGAGTTGGCCCTCTACTTTTGTGATTTTGCCATCTGCAACTTCAGAAGAGGGGAACGGGATCTTTCTTACATCCCATTTGCAAAGCTGGCAGATTTTTCTGAAGTGGGGAATAGGATCCTTCTTATTCTCCATTACTGAAGCTTCAAGAGCTTTAGAAGGAAGGATCCTTCCTCCTCAAGCCCATTACCTAACACATTTGCTGTTCCCTTCTAGAAATGCACCCTGCATTTTGGGGGCAAGTCTGGTCTTCAGCTCTTAGGAAAAGTTTTAGAAGGTTCCTCCAACATGCAGTGGGGACAGGCTGCTGAGCAGACCTCAAACCCATTGCCTAACTCATTTGCTGTTTCCCTCTGAGAAATGCACCCACACTTTGGGCTTGAGACAGATTGTTATGTGACCAGTAGGCAAAAAGAGATGGAAGCATTGTTCAGATTTGTAAGGTTTCTGGATGAATGCGTTATGTTACTGAACAAAGTGCAGGAAGTCAGTCACTAAAAAAAATGCAAGTCTTGAGTTGAGTCAGTGTGTAATTTTTGCTGAGTCAAGTCCAAGTCAAGTCACTGGAGTGACTTAAGTCTGACTTGAGTCTGAGTCAATAAATTCAAGTCTACATCACTGGTTACTTCCACTGAATTAGGGTTACCACCCCTCTGTCCCCCCGCAAGGGTCTGCTCATCTTTAACACCTCTGTGGCAGGCAGATGCAACATAATTCTCTCCATACTGGGAAAAGCTATACTCTTGAATTTGATATGTGTACATAGAGAACAAGCCAGCATGTAGTAGTGGTCTCAGTGTTGGACTACAGACCTGGAGACGAGGGTTGAATTCCCCACTCACCCATGGAAACCTGCTGGGTGACCTTGGGCACATCACACACTCTCAGACTCAGAAAACCCCATGACAGGTTTGCTTGTGGGTTGCTACAAGTCGGAAAGGACTTGAAGGCACACAACAACAGATAGAGAACAATTTAGTTTTCATTCATTTGGTGATTTGGCAGGAGGGCACTGTATTGAAGAGAAAGAAACATTCCCTCAAGAAGGATCCTGGGATGGAAGAGAGCAATACTCTTAAAACTGTTGGAGTCCGCAACCTTTGCATGCCTATACTCACGGGCAGTTACACTGCATGTCACTCTCAAGGAGTTTAGGCACAGCATGTTGGTAACTTCCTATGGTAACTTCCTGTTTGTGTGTGTGTTTGTTCACACTATCTCACTTCCTGTATCAGGTAGCCTTTTGTTGCTCTCTGAGGTCTCATCTGCTCCTGCACTTCTCTCTCCCTCCCTGCCTGTCCTCCATGAAGCATGTGTGATAAGAGCCTCTTCAAGAAGATGAGCACAAGTGTTGTTGAGTAAAACTCCTTTTATATATCTTGAAAAGATGATTAAGTTTGATTTCTGATGGATCTTGGTGTGTGTGGTGGAGTGGGCTGTTCAACTTATGCCTAGAACATTAGTTACTCTGTTTGAGAGATCTCCTACAATCTCCTGTATTTCCCAATAAAAACAGCAACAAACCAGACTGCAGCCAGCTGGCTTTAAAAAGGTTGCCGAGCATTTTCAAAAGACGTGATTTTTTTTTTGAGGGAAGCCAAGAGGAGCTCTGGTACAGAACAACTCATCGTACTTAGGGATCATGGTGAAAACATTTCCAGACTTCAAAGTAGGACTGGTAATAATAAAATATAGCAATGGGCTTAAATGTACAAAAGGTACCTCATTTAAAAGACCAAAGAGTTACTGGGAATGGGGAATGCTCATTAAAAAAAAAAAAAACAGTGGAGATTATCAGTTTTTCATTGCTAAAGCCAGGAGCCTTCATGCCAAACTGGCACCAAAAAAGAAAGAGTGCTTGCTATGCTTTTTTCCATCTTACTTTTAAAAAAAGATTATTGGTTTTAAATGGAGCTACTAATACTGAGAGTGACCATTGGTCCACCTACCACACTACTGTTGCTTGAGGTGGCTCTCCAGGGACCTGAGCATGTGTTTTCCTCTTACCACTTCTTACATGGCTTTAAAGGAGAATCAGAGAAAAAAAGCATGACGATAAGACTACCAAATGTCTACTTGTCATGGTTACTGTACTTTATGTCTATGACAAGTCGGAGTGTGCTTCTCCATACCTGAAGAGAAGCAACAGAACGCTACTGCACCCTTGTGTTTTGCTTGTAATATCATTGGGGGCTTTTCACAGGCTAGTGGCTGGCGACAGTGTGTTGCAGAATGCTGGACTAGATAGGTTTTTTGGTCTGATGCACACCATCAAGTTCTTCAATTCTTCCTTGGATTTGTTTCCCAAGGACTAGACTTGAGGCCTTTCTTCCAGCTACAGACTATGGATTGTGCCTCTGAGCTGGGCAATTCCAAAATTTGGAAGTGTTAATTTTCTGTACTAACCTCCAGATTGGGATTCTAGGAGCTGTAGGGAGAAAAAAAGTTAAATTTTCTAGGTCTTCCTCCTTCCAAGATGCATCTCTTTTACATATATAGGCTGAGATCCAAAAGTTACATTGATAAAGAATAATTCTTGAGCTATGTTGCTAGTGGTGGCGGCTTCTCCTTCTCCTCATGAAGGTAGCTGGAAGTATCTGGGCTCACATCTCATCCCAGCCAATGGTTGGTCATAGGGTTGTGACTCGAAGCCATCCAACTGCCCTTGAAGATGTAGGGCAAAAGAAACAGCCATCCCTACCAGGACAAGGGTGAAAGCTGCTTCTTCTTTCCTGAGTAAGCAAGATAGAGAGCTCCCAGGCACACCTCTATGACCAATCAGCGGCAAAGGGCATAAGGTGGAACTGCATCTGGAAGTCTCTCGTTGCACACCTGTAAATGAAAGTGTTGTGAAAGCAGGTACAGAATATCTCCTTCCACAACATCTTAAAATGTTCTGATACTGGCATAACCACAAGCATAAGCTGCCTGGAGGATTCCAATGATGATGTGTGTGCATCAATATACTTCATTTGCCTGACTCAAGCCTTCTATGGTTAAATAGCTCTAGAAGGTCCTTGCTTCTGGGAAGTCTATTCAGCTTTCAGACTTCAACATTTACACCAGGGTAGTGGCATAGAGCATTATTGCTGAAGTGAACATGTTAGTATGTTATTCCTACAATAATTCCTTGAAACAACATGTTTATCTTTGAGGCATTTCCAAAGAAAAGAGAAAGTCTAATTTCCTTGGATTTTTACTGGCATGCTTCCTATGGAACAGGACAATGAAAAATAAACACAACTCTCCTTTAAAAAGAACGACCACACTAACTACTGTGGTGCTACTCAAAGTTTCCTTTGCTTAATGCAACAAATGTTAATTAAACACAAAGGCATTCATTTTAACCCCAGCCCAAACCTACTGGAATATTATTATGAACAGAAGATGAAGTTGCATGTATGAATTTGACAGCAATTAATGTTACTTTTTTTTCAAGTCAAGATATTCAGTCTAGAGATATGTCTTTGTTGCTTGATTTCAACAATGCCATTGACCACAAAAACCCAGCCGCTAACAGGAATGTGGCAATTAACTCCAGAAATCCACATAGATCAGGAGTGAGCAAAGTGCTCCCCATGGGCCACATGCAACCCATGGACCCCACTTTCCCAGCTCCTTAAGCTCTCCCCCAAGCTTCTCAACCCCCTGGTTTTTTTAAAAAAAAATGGTAGTTTTGTGTGTTTTTTTTGTCCCCAAAACATGCAGAAAGCCCCTCAAATATATAAAAACATTCACAGCCCCACACAAAAAGTCCTTCAGAACCCCCAAATATTTCTATTTTTGTCAGAGACCTTCTCAAAAATGGCAACAGGAAGGGATGCAGTCATTTCCAGTCACCATTTTGGGAAAATGTAGGGGTATTTGGGAGTGCTATCAGGTGGTGCAACTTACAGAACTGGTTGGAGAAGAGAAATGGGTCCTTCCCATGCACAGTTTCTCACTCTTGGTATAAATCTTATTTAATTGCTGAAATGGTAAAGATTTACCTGTTTTCTAAAGGGCTGTTAAGTATTCTGAGAGAATAGTATTCTGTTATTCTTAGAAATGATGACAGTTTGGGCAAGAATAAAGGCATATCCTCAGGACAGAATGTATTTTTCTCCTCAATGCGATTGCAGAATCTTCATGATCAAGAGATAATTTGATACATGTGACATAAGACCATCTCTTCAAAGTGCTTCTAGAATACATCTGTAGAATGCCATTCCGTTCAATGAACTCCATTAGTGCAAATGCTCTGCAAGCCAAAGTCCCCCAGTTCAATCTCTGACATCTCCGTGTAAGGTTGTCTCAAACCATAGAGAGTTTCTTCCATGCACATGAGTATGCAGAGAGGGGAGGTTAAGCCATAACAACCATGAAATGCCTAATTGTGCATCACAGGTTAGATTTCTTGTCACATGCTCTTTGTAAGAATACTACTACCCACAAAAGGGATTAAAAAAAACATAAAGCAATGATCAAATATTACTAGATTTATACCATCCAAAATCTTACAATGTATTCTTAACTACTACATGTCAAACATAACATCCATATACATGTACAGAAAGAACTCACATGTAAAGCTCTGAGATCGCAATGTTATACAAAGAAGTATTATTGGTAATAGGCAATCAACAGACAATGTAGTAGAAAAAAATATTTAGATACAATGATAGATAAAATCTTTAGATATCATGATAGTGAGAGTTGATGGCGCATCCATTCCCAGGATCTTTAAGCAAGATGTTTTGACCAGATTAGTCTTGGTCAGCGTATGTTTTTCATTGAATGTATGTGGCATGGCTCCCCCTTTCTTATTCAGTCCCAAAGACTTTTGTAGTGGCAGCTGGTATCTATACTATTGGATATAAGCCATATAATGAATGTATGTTCCACAATAAAAATGCTTTGATTATCAGTCAGTTTGATTACTTACAATTTCAATACTCCTCTTGAGTAAAGCACAATGTATCCCATTTGTAAAGACAGTCGAAAGACTCTTGAGTTGCAAGAAAACATTTCCTTTATTGGGTTGTAGTTGGTAGCTCCAATGTCAGCAGAGCAGTGAATCTGCCTTGATTTGTGGTGACCTGATGAATTTCATGGGGTTTTCTTAGGCAAGGAATACTCAGTGATGGTTTGCTATTGCGTTGCACTAAAACAGAGTCCATTTAACACCAGATAAATTCTGATGAAGATGCAGGTTGTGTCCACCCTCCTTCCTTTTCAGTATCTGGAACATACCAAGACAACACGCCAAGAGAATATTTCCAGCACATGCACAAGGTTGTCCAACTCTTGACTGCTATATATGCACAGGCTTCGATTGATCAAACTAAGAGTTATTACCACCCTTGCAAAACTGAGTACTTTCACTAATAACAGCTAAAATTGAAGTTTCAGGTTGCAACCCTATATTTGCTGTGAAGTAATTTCTATTGAAAGCAATGAGAATGATTTAACAGTAAGCTTAATAGGAATCCACTGCCAGTGAAGGTATACAAAGTCATGCATTTTAAACCACTTCTTCTGAAGCTTCCAACTAAATTTGTGATTCTTCCAAATGACCTAAGTACATGGTGAACTATGCTTCTCATTTTATTCTTGTTGAAATCTAGTGCAGTTTAATTTCTAATGTAATGTCATTGATGCTTAATTGTTCTTTAACAATGTACAGTAGACCCTCCACATTTGCGAGGAATAGGGACAGAGAACCCTCATGAATGTGAAAAAAATCACGAGTAATTTCTGTGGCCCCCTCTCTCCATGCTCCTGCCTACTGTCAGCCCTGGGCGTGCAGGGAACCTCCGAGCGCTCACGTGGGCAGAGGCCCCAGGTTGTGCAGGGAATGGGTGGTCGCCCACCCTGCATGATCCTACGGGCCACCTCAGAGCACCCGTGTGGGTGGAGGCCCCAGGGCATGCAGGCAACGGGTGATCAGCCCGCCCCCGAACGATACTGCCATTACCGCTGGAGCACCCCTGAGGGCAGTGGGGAGGGTGTGCAGCGAAGGGATGACCTTTCTCTCTCCCTGCACCTGGCCTAAAGGCCAGGGAAAGGGAAGGAGAGAATGGGGGGGGAGGGAAGTAGATACTTTGCAAATAATCAAATCTGTGAAAGTGAAACCTGCAAGTGTTGGGGGAGAACTGTATATCAGGCTGATTAACTGACTCTAATAAATGGTAGAACATTTTGGCCTAAATTCTAGAAGTAGTTTAAACTAGGCTATTATTTTACCTACTCATCATTTAACAAATAACAGGGACTACCAATAGGATTCAAGCCTCCATAATACAATAATATACCTAGCTACATTTTGTGAGGAAATTGAATAAACAACAACAAAACTGCTTAATTAGCCATTGTAACTACGAGAGACTAGAGTCTCTGGGTGTATCCACATAATACAATTAACAGTCTTACTGCACTTTAACTGCTACAACCTCATTCTACAAAATGTGGGCTATGTACTGTGGCAGTACCTAGAATTCTTTAGTTCACTCCCTTGAATCACAGCATTAGAGCTTTCTGGCAGAAAACGCAAAGTACCTCAGGATGCTACAAATCCCAGTGTTCAATAGGATGGAGCTATGGCAGTTCAAGTGAGATCAAAGTGCTACAACTATATATGGCCATTTCTGCACTACAGTGTTAAACTGCTGCTATTCCACTTTCAAAACCCTGTGGAATTCTGGAGTTTGTAGTTTTTACTGAGACCAAAGAGCTCTTTGGCTGAGAATTCAAAGTGCCCTTCCCCAAACTACAAACCCCAGAATTCCATAGGAGGTTGATAGTGGAATAGCAACACTTTAACACTGTAGTGCGGAAATGGTATATAGTGTGGATATTCCTCTAGCAGACTTTCTGAGTATAAAATGGTACCTGTGAAAACAGAAGACATGTGAATTGCATTTTCCACATGTTGCAACAGATTCTGAGGAGAAAAAGGGAGAAGAGTTAAGAAGGTGTTGTGAGATGGTAGCTGCAGGTTTCATGTGTTAGATGCCAGAAAGAAAGAAAAATACCTTAAATTGATATAGAGCCATTTTAAAAAGTTAGACTTAATGGGATTCTAAAGAGGAAATCAAATTTATTGGATTTAATCTAAATAAGTTATAAATTTATTTCTCTGGTATGAGATGGTGGGAGCAGTTAACACCAAGCTTTCAGTCTGCGGTGCTAAGTTCTTATATAGTCCCGGAGGGTCCTTTGTAAATCTTGGCTATTATGTATGAGAACAATAGTGCTACTGTCAAAGGAAGGCACCTAGTGCCAGCAAGCCCCAGACTAAATTCTTTTCAAATACACATTGGTGGTGGGGGGGGACAGGATACTCTAAAACTTTGCAGTATATATTGGGGAAAGTTACTTTTTGGACTACAATTCTCGCAGCACCCCAGCTGGCATGTCCAAGGGGAGCTTGCAGTCCAAAAAGGGTAACTTCTGCAAGCTTTCATTCTGCACTCATATTTGATGACATATAAGCAGCAACTTTATACTCTGCCAGACCAAGGCCTTGTTGTTAGCCTGGATTAGAGCAGACTTGTTGAATCAATTGAATTTACCTGCATGTTGACTTATCATTCAGCAGTTGATTCAATGGGTTTACTCTAATTGGGACTAACAAGATTCCAGCCCAAGTCTTTCTGCATCCCATGTCCCATTCTGCACTGAATCATGACAGTGCCCTACTCCCTAAGAACCCTTGAAATGCATAAAGGACTAAATATTGTGGTACTGAGCTGAGTTCCTACTCTTCTCCATGAGGAACAGTACCTTTGAGTTCTTCATTTCTTAGGTTTTACCACTGTATTGTTTTAGGTCATCAGAACTAGGTTGGGGAGAGCTTTCCTTCTACCAGATTCAGTAAAACAGGAAGACCTCTGGAGAATAAGGATTAAGACTGGTAGAAATGTGTCAGGTAGGTCTATGAGGGATAATTTGTTGTTATGCTGCTTACAGAAGATCCCCAGGCTAGACTCACAGAAGGTAGTCAGGAGCAGAAACAGAGCTGTGAAGTAACTAGTCAACATAATGGAGAGGGAAAGAAAAGGTGCCTGGAATAAAGGAATAAAATGGAGGGAAGGATTTGTTTCCTTAGCAGGAGCCCCCCAAGCAACCTACACCTTTTCAGAATATTGAGACCTTCATGCCTAAAGGCTGATGTCCTCCCCCTTTTATTCACTTGTATGGAGTTTTTTTATTCACTTGTTCACTTATTCACTTGTGTGGAGTGAGTCTGGAAACTCACTTTTTGGAGTTTTGGGGCGAATGGAAGGTACAATTCTCCTCTATTGACATTTTCTAGATGTGTTGGATTCTTACTATGCCTGGGATGAAAAATCAGTTTTGGGGGCTTTGAAGTCCGTTTGAAGAGAAAAAGAAATTCAGGTTGGGAGAAGGCAGCTGTAAAATAACAAACAAAAAAAAAAAAAGCACTTTTGAAGAAGTCGGTAACAAAATGTGCCCCTGGGGTCCATGGTGATGAATGTATTGGCATTCTCTGCAAATCCTATGGTCTGTTTTGAAAACCAAAGTAACCTGGCAAAGCGAACAATTTCAATTAATAGTGTTAGTGGGAACAAATTAATCTCCCAGTTTCTGATAGTTGACATTAAATTAACTTTCAGACCTGCCATTTCAAGCACCTGTTAATATGTTGCTACCCCGGTAAGAGAAATTGAATACAACTAGCCATGTAGCTTGGAGTATGGGTAGGGGGGGTGGGGCGAGGGGGGGCATAGGGGCAGGGGTGTGGCCAGATCATGAGGGGGTGCAGCTGCGTCATGCATCATGAAGAGGCATGGCCCATCTCCAGTGATGTGCCCACATAGCTCAGGGTGTGGCCACATCACACAGGGTGCCCCCAACAAAGTGCCGCCAGGGGCAGACCACCCTCATTGCCCCCCCCCGTCTGTACACCTCTGAATACAACTCTGGAAAAAGTAAAAGAGAGTTTGCAAAGCAGTTTAACTTTGCAGGACATGAGATGGTCCAGCCAATCGTCTGCTAAGCTGCAGGAGTACTTTTTGCTCAGTAATCTCAGATTTGTTTGATTTTCCCTGGACTGGGGTATAACATAGGCATGCACTGTGTTTTGCATATGAGTATTACTTCTTTTGAAAGCCACATCCTCAATGAAAGGTTTCCTATCATCCCCCAACCCCACATGCACCGTAAGCCATTGGCTGGATATTTTAGACGAGCATTAGCATCAAGACTTAAGGTTTCTTCCTCAAAGTTAATCAAATGTCAAAAAACAAAACAAAACAAAACAGTATCATACACTGAAGTAATTATCTAAGCAACCATTCAATGAATAAAAATCAATACATTTAAAACTGGAGTGCAAGATTGTGATGATTTGTGTTAGGCTGTCTTGCAAGATAATTTGTTGAGTGAACCAAGAAGAAAATGAGTACCTGTAAATATAATTTGGAAAAATCAATATAAAATTAGAACTAATGCTAGAATTAATATAAATAAGAATTGATTTTATACTGGCTTTTCCAAGCAATATTTACAGGTACTTGGTCTCTTCTTGGCTTATTCAACAAGTTAAATTAAAATTAAATTAAAATTAAAAATAGACTCAGACTATGGGTTTTGCCAGTTATGCTAATATATTTTCACACAACAACTGCGGAAACAACAGACTACTGCTATAAGATGCCTTGTCTTCCCTTTTATGCTTTCATTTAAAAGAGTACAAATGGAAAAAATGTGTATTAAAAATATGTAGCAAATGAAAGGATATTTTGTTACCACACCTTAACCCCTATCCTACTAGATAGCAAAACTGGTAAGAAATATCATGTTCTTATAAACTGTTACACTTATGGCTGGAAAACATGTGGTAGCAGGACACCAGCTGCTAGTATGTGCTAAGGTAGGATGCCATGTTATATGGAAGCCCCTGATGTTAATGGGTAATGGGTAATCTTGGTAACCTCTGAATACAATATGAAGTCAAAACTGCCCAGGTGAAGCAGTCAAAAACCCCTGCTGTGTGCATATCCCACAGAGACCTTCCCCACCAATGCTTTGTCATCTAAAGTTATGACAATCAGCCTATTCTGCACCCATTGGTTGTTCTACCAGAAAACAATTAACACACACACACTACCCTAAGATGTGGTGGACTTTGAAGGTCACCCTCAATGTCAGCATCTCCTTAGAATTTGGGGAATTATAGATCAAAGGAGGTCTGAGAGAGGAGGGTAATGGCAGGATCTTTTCATTTCTATATACCAGTACTAACTGTAGGGAGGACTCCAGTTAAACAGAGCATTTTATTTGGAATTAACAAACACACAAGAAATCAGACACTTTCAAGAACCATATAAGACTATCAGAAAACAAGGTGTGAAAGGTTGAATAGAGAGAGATCAAGGATGAAGAGGGTGATAGTTACCAGTCTTGAAGTAGAAGGTCAAAGTAAGGGGCTCAGACAGCATCTGAGGGTAGCACAGAAGTCTGGGGCACCACCTGCAGCATAATACACCCAATGTACTACAATTTGCTGGGGCTGAAGCTGGGGTTTATATACCCTATTTCCCACCCTGAAATTGCTTTCTCATAGAGTTGACAAAGAAGTCTGGAGGGCTGATTGTCTTTATTCTAGGTGATAAAACATTGGTGGGAGTCGTGACAATCTCTTACTGACTGATCAGGCAGGGGATCAAAGAAAAATTTCTGCAGGATGACATTTCAGGATGGTCTCTGATTGCTTTACGTGGGCAGTTTTGCCTTCTATTGTGCTTGGGAGTGCTTGTAGCCTGAAGTCTTGAAAGGATCATCACAAGTCCTTTAGTGTCAGGCTTTCCTGCCTAATCCTTTCTGAAGTTACGACCTGACCATGTCTGACGTTATTCTGATCTGGCAACGTGCTTACAGCCAACATGCTTTCAAACATGTTTTTCCTCCATAAATACAGTAGAGTACTGTTTATCCGACGCTCGATTATCCGACCATCCGGATTAACCGACATCGCGACGGCCTGGGGGCGTGGCTGGGGGCATTTCCACGCCCCAGACACACCCAGACATTCCCCCATGCCCGCCCCGACACACCCCCGACACACCCCCAATATGGCGGCCACCACGGGCGTCCGGGTAATCCAACCCTTTCGGTTATCTGACGCTGCGGCCACCCGTTTGGGTCGGATAACCAGGACTCTACTGTATGTCCAATTATGAAAATAGTACTTCCTGCGGAGTTGGGGGTATGGTGTGGTAACAAAGCCTTTCACAAAGAAGCTCCTTTCTACAGAATCTTTTAATGTCTTCTCAGCCTTCTTTTTCCTTGCTTGTCCTTTGTTGAATTGGAAGTTTTGAGTAGCTGTAGCACTGGGAGGATGGTGAAGAAGGCTGGAGAAATGCAGACTTTTAAGAGGCAGGTTGCCTGAGCTGGGTAATAATGGGATTCTGGTCTAGCTGATCCTACTATAGCTCTGTGTGCCTGCTGACAACAGGCAAGACAAACAGCAGCTGTCATCAGAATCCTTTATGGAGGAGGTTGAACACCAAAATAGAAAGAAAAAAGGGGAGAAAGGAGGCAAATCTGCCTCACCAGATACCCCCTCCCTTTATCTTAAAGAAGCATGGATCTAAAAGTATGACCACTAAAACAGAAATCAAGATGAAACTGAGGCTAATGAAAGCGGGGGGGGGGATCATTGCTGGATGCATTTCAGAAGGAGCTTTTAGGTTGTCTATTGAGGATTCAAAATGTTTTTGTTTACTTAAGCAAGGCTTACGTGAACTGATTGTTTCATTTCACATGTACATAGTTTTAGTTTTGTATGCAAAGTTTGCTAAAACATGTTGAACTGCTCTTCTTTTTGTGCTGTAGGAACCTGCCTTATTTATTCCATGTTATTTACCTCTGGTACCAAATTTTCTGTTAAAGAAATAATGCCTAGGAACACATCTATTTCTTTAACTGAAGTATACCTCTACCAGTCAGATAGAAAAATATTGTTGTGGTGATCATATGCATGCCTGCTTAGAAATAAGCCCCATTGTGCTTACCTCCAGAAAAGGAGGTATAGGATTGCAGGCTCAGGTAAATAAAGGGCACTAAACTAGAGGACTAATTGGGCGTATGTTTGAAATTTCATTTAGATCTCCAAACCCATATATTGATTAGATGTGCCTGTGGTGATCATGTGAAGTTTAATCTTTCTAGATAAACAAAACAAAACAAAAAACCCCACAGCTTTCCTAATGCTGATGGCTGTTGAGAAGGTATCCACACAAAAAAACAAACAAAAAACAAACAAAAAAACCCCCTAACTCCATTAAAAGATGTTGACTTAAATGATCCATGCCAACTTGTAATGATCTAGACAAAACTATGCTCAGCTCTCTATTAGGACCAGTGAGATATCAAATGCTTAATGTTAGAAACCTGTGTCATCTTTTTCTTTTTTTTAAGGAATTTTTATTAATTTTCAAAATACATAAAAGCATATGTAAACACACACAGACATATATATGTCAATATGATTATTATAATCCTTCTGTTCCCCCACTCCTGCTTCCATATATCAAAAATTATCCAGTTGAATCCTTCTTCTCCCTTATGCATAATCTTTGTCAAATACCCTGACATACTTAATCCACAAATATTTACATGTTTAATCAAAACATTACCCTTTTCCATTCTCTTTCAAAATTCTGAACCATTTTATTATTAAGGGAGTATGCTAGTTTTTCAGTCTCTACCATGTCTAACATTTTTAATTTCCATTCATCTAATTGGATATCTGTTTTATCTTTCCAGTGTTGTGCGTAGGTCAACCCTGCTGCTGTAATCAAATACAATAGTATCTTCGATTGTTTTCTAATCTCCCAGTTCTGACCTAATATATTCAATAAGTAAAATTCTGGTAGCATTTCAAAATTAACTTTACAAATTTTTTGAATTTCATCATGAATTCCCTTCCAAAATTTCTTAGCCTTGGGGCAGGTCGGCCACATATGAAAAAAAGTCCCCACCTTTTCCCCATGTTTCCAACACTTCACGTCTCCATTTTTGGTTATTTTTTTAAAAATCTTTCTGGAGTCATATACCACCTATGTAACATTTTATAGTAGTTTTCTCTTAAATTTAAATTTGGAGTAAATTTTATGTCTGTTTTCCATACTTTTCCCCAGGTATCTAACTTGATTGGATGACCGATATTTTGAGCCCACTTAATCATTGACTCTTTTATTGATTCAGATTCAAAATCCCTTTTTAATAATAATTTATAAAGTTTTAAAATTCTCTTCTTTTGATGTTCTTTCAACAATTGATCTAGTTCATTTTCCTGTCTTTCAAATCCATATAATTTTTGGTCCATTTTATACTTTTCTTTCAACTGACACCAGGGGAACCAGTTTAATTCATGTCCTTTGGCTTTCAACTCTTCTATCGACTTCATTCTTGGATTGTCTCTTTCCCATTTTAATATATCTTGATAAGTCAATAACTTTCCTTGTTTCATCGGTATAATCTTATAAGCTTCCTGGGGGGATGTCCAAGTTGGGAGTTTTACATAATATTTCTGTTTTATTTGGAGCCAGATCTTTAATGATCGGATGCAATGATTATTAAAATCTTTGTTCAGCACTATTTTGTTATAGCGTAGGTAACCATGCTATCCAAATCTGTTTTCACTTTCTTCCAAATCTTTTAAAGTAGATTTCTCTAGTATAATCCAATCTTTACTCCAGTCTAAACAACATGCATGATAATACGTCTTCAAGGATGGCACTTCCAACCCTCCTCGCTCTTTTGCATCCTGTAATATTTTTAAATCTTATTCTTGGTTTTTTGCCTGGCCAAATAAATTTCTGAAGCTCATTTCCCCATTCTTTAAACACTCTCCCATTTCCAATTCTTGGTAGATTTTGAAACCTGTGTCTTCTTTTTCCAAAGACAGAGGGACAACCAAATACTGCCATCCTTAGGGAAGGGAGGAGAAATTTGTTCTGTTTACAATTTAATGTGAACTTACCTAATTTTGAACGTTTCAGACTAAGACATGAACCAAAACTCAGTTAGCTTTCAGTATTCCAATTCCTCTGAATTTCACCCATCCAAAATGTGCATATTAAGGGTACTTTTTAAAAAGCATCATACCAGGACTATTGCCTGAAAAGATGTGTGTACTAAGGAACTGCATGCAGAAATGCAGGTATTAGAAGGAACATACACAAAGTGTGTGCGAACTCTCATCCAAAGTGTTTTAAAAATCTCAGTTTCGGTCAAACTGAATTCTAAATGGTCAAAATTCTCAATAGTCAGGCTGAACTAAACTTTAGAATGGAAAAATGAGAATTTCGGCCACCCTGGACCTTTAAAGGAACATAAGGAGATATACTGCTGGGTCAGACCAAAGCTAAGTTGGCATCCTGTTTCTTCCATGCTCAACCATTTTGATTTATATTGTAATCCTCTTTGAGTCCCATTTGGGAGAAACACAAGACATACGTCAAACAAACAAATAAACTAGATGGGCACCTGTGGCTAATGCAGAAGCAGGATATAAAGGCAATTACTTTCTCCTTTTTTTAAAAAAATGAATATATTTATTGATTTTAATTATAATCACACATTTAACTATAATCACATAGATTGGACAAATAGGTTGGGATCTGAAAAAGGAAGAAAAAAAGGAGGCGGGAAGGGAAAGAAGGAAAGAATAAAACAAACAAACAAGGACCACAGCATAAAACAACAATAAGATAGCAGAACAGTAAATACACAATTATGAAACAATATAATAACTAATTCCTAGATGATATTACAATCAATACTAACATATACATACATAATAACTTCCACTCAGTTAGAGCTACAGATTGAATATTATCATTCTTATTATTTTACCCCTTTTTTATTCTCACTATAATTTCTAACATTCTGCCCATTAAATGCTTTCATATCAAATTAGTCTTCTTTCTTACTCTGATTGTTTGAATTTTTCTTTGTTAATAGTTAGCTAATTACATAATTACATAATTCAAAGTCTTGGCAGAACTTTCCTATAATAATAACTTACATATGTTTCTAACTTTATCACGGAACATTCTAATGTCATACTTATCTATTTATCTCCTTTGTTAAGCTTATCCAGTTTTATCTACAAAAATAATACTCATTATACAACTTGATTACATTTAACTCTCACGTTTCATTTTGCGTTACCCTTTGGAAGTAACTCAGAAATGGTTGCCATGTTTGAAGAAATTTGTGGTTTGGGTTATTATCCAAAAGGCAGGTAAGCCTATCCATTTCCACCACTTCTATTAATTTTTCCCTCCATTCGTTTTTTTGATGGGATTAAAGCCTTCCACCAATATCTTGCATATATAATCCTAGCGGTAATAATCATGTGCCCTATTAGCCTTTATTTTTTTCTTCCCACACGCAGAGTTTGATTCAAATATTCCCAGTAGAAAAAGTTTTAGAACTAATTCAATCTTTCTTTCTACCACTTTTTGTTTTACTGATCTTACCATAAGCCAAATTTCTGTGCCCTGTTACATCCCCTCCTCTGGTGGAAAAAAGTCCCCCTTTCCTTCTGGCGTTACCAGCATTTATCTTTTGCAAGGGCAATTGCTTTCTCCTGATTTGTTCCCCACAAACTTTAAAAACAAACGAAAATACAAATTTAAAAGTACACAAATGAGCACAGTGGGTTCCAATAACAACATTTGAGCTTACCTAGTTAACAGCACTGGAGAAACCTTGCCATTATATTTTGACAAATACATTACCCTACCTCAAAACACACACTACAGCCTGTAGGCATACAATGAACTTAATGGCATACAAGGTATCTTTCCACCTTCCTCAACTGGGGACCTTATCAAACCACAAATAACTACTTATTAGGTATTTATTTATTTATCTATTTATTTATTTATTTGGTATTTATTTAAAGCATTTCTATATCATGCCCCATTTGCTCCTGAGGTGATGAACAAATAAAAGCCAATTAAAACAATACAAAGATTTTAAAAAAATTAACTGCATTAAAACACTCTTGAAAAACTAGTGAAAACAGTCTAAACACCATCCTAGAATCCACACTGCATGTCAAGCACTGTTTGGGCTGCACGATAAAGATGAGAAGATCCAGAGAAATTAAATCCTGATTTTATTACACTCAGGCACAATTACTGTAATCCCTTTCCCTGCTGGACTTCCTGCTGACTTGTGATTTATGATCTACCCCTATGAAATGCAGCTGTTTGGCTTGCTGCCAGACTCTCCCTCCCAGATCTGGAAGGAACACCTCTTCAAACAAGGGTGGGACCAGAGAGGGCTGAGAATAAGCGTGGGATCTTTTAGTCTCCCCCACCCAGCTTGCCAAAGAAGCCCCTTGCAGTCTACTGTTGTTATTACTAAAGATCGTAATAAAAAGGATACTTGCAGGGAGCCTACCACAGAAATGTGGTGTAATGGTTGTAAGTGCCAGATGAGGATCTGGCACCCAGGTTAAAATCTCCACTCCATGAAGGTCTCTAAGTGATTTTGGGCCAATTTCTCTCTCTCTCTCTGTCTAAACTCACACACTAGATTGATATAAAGATAACATGTGGAAGGGTGATCACCCAAATGTATTCATTCTTTCCAGGGAGTGTGCAAACTCTAGCCCATGGTCCATATATTTACATCCAATGCTTTTCTGCAGTTCCCCAAGCCACCCAAGTCTTTGCACCTCCAAAATGGTTAATGATTAAGTGATCACTAAATGCATAGTATAATATTCTTGATGATGCAGTCCTTGCCACCAAAGACTGAGGGGAAATAGAAGGGTGCTGCTAACCCTGGAGAGGAGTCTTTTTCGTCCAAAAGAAATATCTGCGGTTGATTATTCCCTCTGTGTAATCTAAGGCCATTTCTGCACTAAAGTGTTATAGTGCTAGTATTCCACTTTCAACATCCTGTGGGATCCTGGGGTTTGAAGTTTAGGGAGGGGCCTTTAGAATTCTCAGCCAGAGAGTTCTTGGGCCTCAGTAAACTTCAAACCACAGAAGAACACAAGATGTTGAAAGTGGAATAATAGCACTGTAACAGTATAGTGTGGAAATAGCTTGTGTCTGTGTTAATTGCAATTTTTTCAGAGAGAACTGCAGGGCAAGGATCTGTAATAATGGGTCTTGCACTGGGATATGGGCTACAGTTCTCTGCCTGTCCAAACCCACTGAGGCTTTTCATTGGACTGGGAAGCAGGGGAGGCTTTCACATTGCTCATAATCAGTGCACATGCTGTCACATGTGTACTTTGTCCCAAGTAAGCCAAAGAAACAGTAGCCATGTTTAAGTTCCTCTGCACTCCATGGAAGTAATTAGTTGTGACTCAATGTGACAATATTTTGGCTTAAGTCCATTCTGTTTGAAAAAGCATATCTCCCTATACGAACTCACCAGAGTCCAAAGATCAACAATGGAGGTCTTCGTCCTGGTTCCACCACCATCCCAGGCTCACTTGGTGAGGACATAAGAGGAAGTCTTCTCATTGGCTACCCTCACCCTCTGGAATTCTTTTCCATGGGAGGCTAGCCTGGCTTCCTCCTTGTTCTCCATTCACTGGCTAGCGAAGACCTTTTTGTTCAACAAGGATTCGGAAGTGCAATTGCTCTCAGGAAGGCTTCTTATGAGGTGAGGCATCCTTTATTTTTAACTTTGATATGTTTTGTAAATGATTTAATACTGTGTTCAGTGTGGCGATTTTTAATTGTTTTTAAAATTATATTGATAGGTTTTAATTGATCCTTTTGGTGAGCCACGTTGGGTCCCATTCAAGACAACGTATAAATGAAATCAATCGATCAATCAGTTAGTCTTGTGCAACTGACTGGAAAGTAAGCATCAATAGGCCAAGCAGAAATTGCTTTTGAATAAGCGTACACAGGAGCAATCCATATGTCAGTTCCCATGATCTCCAATAGGATTATAGGCCCAAACAGATGGACGTTTATTGGAATGTCACTGCATTTAGAGTTTCACTATTTCTTGCACCAACATGAGGGGACAAAGGAAAGAGAACATGGAACAGTATAACTGTACAATTGTTTACTTTGACACAATAGTCGTAAGATAGAGGTGGGAATCATATACAGCCCTCCAGACAGCACTGGACTGCAACTCCCAGCACTTCCCGCCAATGGCAATGCTGCCTAAAATTTCTGGATTTGCCATCCAATCATGTCTTTTTTGTTCTCTTTCCTTCCTTATAAGTAGCAGCCAATAAACTGGAGAAGTTGGGAAATGCTGAACATCAGGACACTGTTGTATTTCTTTCCCTAGACATTACCAGAAAAATGCATAGGGCTGATATGGCTTGATCACAACCTCGTATGGCCTCCCCTTAGGGCCTAGCTAAGCTTCATGTCACCACTAGATTTAACTGGATTGCAACATTTCCACAGATAATCCATGCACGGGATCAAGGGGAAAGCAGTCTTTTTGGTGGTCTTTCTTGTTTTTGTTTGTTTGTTCATGTTCTGTTGGTTTTGTTTTCAGCTTTGTTGAGACAGCGGCCTATAGAGTCAGTGTGTGTCAAAAACAATTCAAAAAGGAAATGAGCCAAAATATGAAAAGAGAAAGTCTGCCGTGCTATGTAAACTGGCATCTTCTCAAGCAGAGATTAGAACTAAAGGAGCCAAAATAAATATATGTAATCTTAACTGTTATTCTGTGTGACCTGTGGCTCATTAGTTGTAATGGAAAAAAAGATGCAGTGCAGTTTATGAGTAAAGAGGAATCATAATCTAACCAATTTGGTTTGAATCATAGTTTCCAACCGTCTGCTAAATCAGCCTGGTTTGAACAGAAATCTTTGGGTACGTGTATGTGTGCTCATTCAAAACATTCTCAGTTCTGCCAAAATTAACTAATTTTCCACTAGTGAAAGGAATTGGAGAAAACTTCTTACGTGACCAATCTAAATCTTCTTGTGTTCAATGGAATCAGAACTCATGACTAAAACCACTCTGAGACACCATTGTGCTTGTAGAACAGACATCTGGGTGGGGGAAATCATGGCAGCAAGACCTCACCTTTGGAATATATGCAAGGGGGAAGAAGCCTGCTGTCATCTGCTTAGCCCCAAATAATTACTGCCCGCAATACCATCTGAAAAGGGCTTAAATTTAGCTGGATCAGGGTCAACTTTAGTCAATGAAAGAATGTAACAGCTTGTGTACTAATCCACATACCCAATTCAGAGATGGGAAGCAGTGAATGGCAATAATACTGTTACCTGTAATGAGTTATAAACAAAACGCAAACAAAAGCCCCAACAATTTAATTGGGACAGTGATGGTGATGATAATGGGAAGGGGGGTGATATCAAGAAAGTATAATGGACTTACATTTCAAGATGATAGGTGTTGGAAAATTCTAGCATTCTCTCTCCCCACCCATTGTTCTAGGACAAATAGGGTTTAGATAGGATAGAGTTGTTTTTCTTTGAACGTAAAAGCCCTTTCTGGCCTCACAGCTAAAGTCTCAACTTTTGTTCTGTGTTATTTTAAAATGATTGGGTATGGTATCCAGACCATGTGACCCAGGATATATTCTGATGTTAGATACTGGTCATACTTAGAAGGCCATACCTCTTTCACTCTCCCTCCCTTTAGCAATCTTGCTTCTAGCAACTTCTCTCTCTATGCTAGCCTCTTCACCAAGAAGTTAGTGAGTTTAAAATGAAGATACTATCTTTCCAAATTCTTTTTTTTAGTTAGTTAGGATCTAGTTTCTCTAATGAATATGTAATTAAAAAGTTTCTTAGTAAATCTTTTAAGTCTGGAACTTGAAACTACCTGCCTTGTTTTTGCTTTCAAGTCAGCCTCCAGTTCAGGGAAGACACACAGAGATTGGGACATGTTTTTTCTGCAACTCTGCTAAACGAAAGCTACTTCCTTACAGCTTTAGCTTTCATAGTGTTCCCCAAAGGACTAACACCATGGGAAACTCTAACCCCCAACAGTAGGATTCAAAGACAGCTGTATTAGGCTAGATCAGTATGCAAAGCGATATTGTAGCACATGTGAGACTAAAGCCTTTTCCTCACCAGGCTATTAAAACGGTGCAGAGCGACCTCCAATGGAGGTCTTCTGCACCGTCGAGTGGACTGGGGTGGACTACTTTTTGTAGTTCCATACCTCAGTCCACTCCAGAGCGACCGGAACTGGTCGCGCAGCATGTTTTTTAAAAATCTCTTTTTAGAGGTTTTTAAAAAGCACGGAGCTTGCGACTCCATGTCGCTCCGTCGCCGTGCTCCGGTGTGGATTTCCAGGCGCACACAAGTGTGTGCCTGCAGATCTTCTGGGGGCGGGCTTTAGGCTGGCGAACTTCTCCGGTTGGTGCCTCCACCAACCAGAAGCTGCCATTTTGGACGCCGGAGCAGTGCGGAGCGATGAGTTCACACTGCTCCTCATCCCAACGGACTCACCCGGACGGAGAAGAAAGCCAGTGAGTCCCGTTTTTGCCCGTTTATTTTCACACATGCAGAAAGGGCCAAACTGAAAGAAATTTGTAGAATAAGCTTTCATAGACTGAGAGGAAAAAATTTGTAGCACAAGCTTTTGTAAACTCAGAGTACTCAGACCACAAAAGCTTATGCTACAAACTATGTTGATATCTCTTTCCAACAATATATCTCTCCTTACATTTCAAAAGTAATGCAATGGATGATATTGCCATCAGTATAATATGCCACATATTGCACTTAAGTTTAAGAGTTATTCTTTAAGGGCAATTTTATGGGTATTTTGAGAGAAAACCCCCAAATTTTTTGCCATTCTTTTTTAAACAATCCATGGCATTTTTAGGGTCAGAGAACAGTGTACTGAGAGAGGGTGGGAGTGAAAAAGAATACAAGTGAGGCAGCAGATCAGTGGTGGAACTCAATTGAACAGGTTGTTAGTAGGGATGTAGTGTTTGCTAATTTCACTTTCAAAAGGAGCAAAGAGTAATTTTAGCCATTTTCTTCCCACTAAGTGATAGTCTTCAAAAATACACACTTGAATATGTAGGGGTTAGTGAATGCAAATCAGTTAAAAATGCATAATTCTATATTACACATTTATAACTGCAATAATTAATTCCAGCCATTCTTTATGTCTCTAGTGTTAGATAACCAATAATGTTGAGATCTAAAAATGGCTTTAAAATTTCTTTCTTGGAAGTCAAGTGGGGCTAACTCACCCTGTAAAAGGAAGAAGTTTTTCCACTGGAAAGACAAAAATTGGACCTGATTTGTTTACAATAAACATGTATCAGGAAAAAAGATGATAAACATTTGTTAAATTCTAAATTCTACATCTATCTTGGGGCACGAATTCCACAGTCTTGCTATACACCATATAAACAAGTACTTTCTTTTATCTCTTTTGAATCTCTCAATATTCAACTTTAGTGGACAATCCCATGTTTCACTATTATGAGACAGAGTGACGTTTACAAGACTTACTAGAGGACAGATCTGGAATGTGGGTGTGAAGAGGCAAAGAAAGGAGATCACTTGGACAAGGACAAACCAAGGTGTTAAGATGTTAACAGGCATCTTAATATAATTGCCCCCCCAGCTTAAATAAGTTTTTCTTCTGCGATGGAGAGGCAGAGGGGCCACTACCTTGTGCTCCTGTGATCAATGGCCTTTTCTTTCTGCTACTGAAGAAATCATTTGATACATTAAAGCAAAAGTACATTTTGATAGGGAAAAAAAAGTCGCTTTGCCTAACAAAATCAGATACAGACATACAAAGTAAATACAAAAGATTTTCCTCATTAAGATCTTCATCTCTGGATAACCTAAAAGGAAAAGTTTGCAAGGGCTCTGGGGAAAGATTTCTAATGCTGGAAGTCATTACTGGCCCCAGCAGAGAGTTACTGCCCTCTTTTGAGGTGCTGAATCAACTTTGAAGGTGGACATTAAGAATAACTTTACTGAGCTTTTCAGTCAGTTCTGATTTATAGTAGGCTAACAGACCTGATCAAGGCACATGACATATATGATCAACTTTTGATTTTATTGGAATAGCTCCAGGTTTACCCTGGAATAAGCAAAGCATGAAACTGGGCCAGTCTGAGTCATGTGTGATAAATATTATGTTCAGAACAAAGAAAGGGACACCGGAACAAGAGTGTTTCCTGCATAAGCCTTTTGAAAAGGATTTGTGCAAAGATCCATCACAAATGAATGGCTATCAATGGCTGTGCAGAATAACACAGCCTGAAAGTTTTATATTCATCTGTAGCAGTAGTTATTATCAGAACCACCACCTCTATCATCTCATTCTCATCCCCTCATCATCTTGGTTTCACATTATCAGGTATTATTGACTGGAGTTTTGAACGATCCATGATTTCAATTTGGTTCAAAAATCTAAGGCCATTTCCGCAATATACTATTATAGTGCTATTATTCAACATCCTATGGAATCCTGGGTTTTGTAGTTTGGGGGGGGCATGTAGAATTTTCAGCCAGAGATCTCTTTGGCCTCAGTAAACTACAAACCCCAGAAAAACACAGGATGTTGAAAGTGGAATAATACACTGTAACAGTGTAGGGAGGAAATGGCCTAAGAATCAGTGAGGTATTCCAGATAATATGGCATGTTCCAAGCGGTGCCAATTCTCCCAATTGCGCTATTGTGATCTTGTCTAAGGCAATGTCATTCAGATGTTTTGTCTGTCCATTTGGAACTGATACCAGAGCATGTATCACTACTGGAACCGCAGTTGTGTTTGTTCTCAGTGTTCTGTACTCACACACAAGCAACCAAATTTGGTATCCAGAATAATATTAAGCAAATTTTCTGGTTATTTTGAATGTTCACTACTCCCCCAAATTTCTAGTCTTCAGGTATGTTCCAACCAAGATAGAAACATCTAATCAGATTGTTCAGTGGTTAGAGTACAGAGGTTCGGTACCTCCAGGTCTTAGGGATACAGAATGATTGCGTGAATCAGCCCTAAAACAGTGCTAATGTTGTTTTCTTTGTGAACATGTTTGAACAATATTTTGAATGCACATTTACACTGGCACTTTACCTTCACAGTCTTCTTGTGTCACCTGTGAGCAAATTTTCATGAATACATTGTGGACTTCTCAGGAGACTCTGATGTCACTATGGTTGTCTTCCCTTCCCCTAGAACATGTGGCTTAACCTCCTTGTTTGAAAAACCTGCTCTACAGGCATCTCTCTCTACCCTTTACCTTTTCTCTGTGGTCTGGACTGAGTTGTGTGGAGCTGGTAGTCCGGGTTTAACTCTGGTGGCTATTTATAGCCAAGAAACAGTAACAAATCACCATAAAAGAGAGAAATAAGAGAGCACACATTTGAAAGAAAAATGCAGATGGAAAAATATATAAGAAAAGATATCAATTTAGAAGTAATTGTTGTTTAAATAGAAATAGAAATGTATATATCTTCTCACCATGCAGTAGTAGTTGCTGCTGCTGCTGCTGAACAATAGTCCCCTAATAAATTCAGTACCTTGGATAGCTCCCTTAAAGTTCAGAATAAAACCCATAATAGATTCACCATTGATTTGATGTGGATGGCCACCACTACACCATTGCCGGGCCACATGTTGTATGTACATGCTCATTCTGCTGCTTAGCATCAGCAGTCTTTTAGCGCTGATGTGTTCTTTAAGCTCTAGCCTATCCTCCTTCATTATTATTCTTTAACTTTGGCTTATCCTTGAACTAGAAAACCTTTTAGGTAGAAGATGCCCACCAAAAGAGGACACTTTGAGATAGAGTCTACCAATAGCCCTTCAAAAATGATGCTATTCTATGTGAAGAAGGACATGTGGCTACTCTACAAGTGAGCCTTTTCTACAGTTGGGTTGGATTATTTTTGTTTTGTTTTGTTTTTAATTCAGTGTTACATGGAGTTGTGGGGAATTCAGCTACAGTTTCCCTAAGTATATCACTACTGGAAAAGTATGTCAACCAAGATATATCTACACTGGGGGATCTTGTTCATCTCAGCCATAGAACTTATAAGTATTACCTGGCACCATAATTCCATGAAATTCACCTTCCATAGCCTTTCTACATACCGTATTCCCAGCAACAGTAGGTTGGATGTGATGCTGCTCTTCCACGTGAAGGCTACTTGTAGGTATTATGGCCAGGATATGAACAAATAACTTAACATGGTGAAGTTAATTGTGGTGATTGTTTACTCTTACTTTCCCAGTTCTCTTAGACTATGCCTGAAAAAGGAGGCTTCATGAGCTATTTCAATGGAAGCCATATTTCAGTGTGAAAAACTAAAGTATATGCAAGACTAGGGAAAATGATGAAAACATTCCATGGTTTAAATACAGCTCCATTATCTTTGCCTTGGTGTGGCTTTTCCACTCTGGTCTACATGGATGCGATGGAGGCAGCAATACAGAGCTGGAGAAAGATATAAAAGTGTAGGCTTCATTCTACACCAGAACAACAGAAACTCCCTCCAGCCCACATTTCTCTCCAGGAGTGTGTTACTGCAGTTCCTAAGCTGCACTTGAGGTGATCTCAGATATCATTTTGATATCAATAATTTGGCTGTCTTCCACCATCCCTCTCCATGTGTCTGTGAGGTCCACCAGACAAGCCTGCAGTCAGGCTCAGCCCATAATTGCTGCAATATTCCACACAATACAGGCAAGCCAGAAATAGCTGTCTCGCCGCTTTAGGAGACCTCAAAGGCAAGTACTCTATTATGTATGCACGCTGCTTACAAAGAACTCCCTGCCCTGAGCAGGCAACCTGACAAGCTGGCTACTCAAATGTCAAGCACTGCGCATCTGCATACTGGCTACTCTATTGTCAATTTGGACCTAACTTAATCATGTTAAATTCTGATCTTTTGGAGGCTTTGTCTCCAGCCCTAAACCCATTGTTTTTCCCCAAGTACGGAACAGCCTGTAGCTCCATTTCTCCCTATAACAACCCTGACTTGGAGAGCTTTTTTGGATCACTCTGAACATCCATCCCACCTGTCTGCCGCTTTGCTTGGCGAGCCTTCTCCTCAGTCCCATGTACTGAGACTCCATACCAAAGAAATCAATCTTCAGACTGCCCGGGCTTCAGGACAGGTGTAGTATTGCCCAAAACAACTATCCCTCTTGAAAATTCCCTCTATCCCACTCCAACCTTTATTTTCTATAGTTATCTGTGTGAATGTGCTGCATACACTGTTTGTCTGTATTTTAATAAAGATCACAATTATTCTTAAACTCCGGTTTGCTTCTTGGCTTGGCCTGACCCCGCAGACATTGGGTAAAAGATGCCACTGAGTTGCCCTGCCTCTCGCATTGCTAGCTTGTGCTCTTGGCTAATTTCCCCAACTTATTTAATTGAGAGCGCATTTAGGTGTCCCTCCCGGGACCCCCAGTAAACAGGGTAACAGGTACATTCACACTATGCAAATGTAGTGTTATACTTCACCTCAGCTGCCATGGCAACTTCTTCCTATGGAATCATGGGGCTTGTAGTTTAGTGAAACACTAGAGTTCTGTGCCTGAGAATTCCAAAGGCTCCACCCTACACTGCTAGTCCCAGGATTTCATGGGGTGTTGCCAAAGTAGCCAAATGGGAATCATAGCACTGTAACTGCATGGTGTGAATGAGCTCAGGAGTGTCAAGATTTCCTGTGGGTCCAAGCTGCAGCACAGTCATCTATGGCCTGTTTTGTTCTACTTGAACCTATCATTATGCTTCAGTTATGTCTGTCGTGAAGTCCCGTGTGTGAAATACAGAACTATGCTTTGGATATAGTTGTAGTAGCAAAAGGCTTTCTAATTAGCTAGAGAGGAACACATCCCAGCACAAGCTTTCAGGGTGTGGTACGCAACTGGTTGTCGACAGGCTATGCAGGATGTTTAAGGAGGGGAGGCTCTCCGTCCAGCTGACCAATGATATCATTGTAAAAACAAACAAACACAGGGCCAAAAAAAAAAAAAAAGCCCCTGAGAAGTTTTCTCACTGCTTTTCCTCGCTTGCCCTGTACTACACAAAGTAGTGTGCTGATTTTCTCATTCTTGGGTTTGTCCGCAATCTGCATTTTGAAAGTACAATGGGGTGGGGGGAGGAGAACAGTCCCTTGATGGGCATTGTCTTGCAAGGGGCTCAAGATGAGGAAATTGGGAGTTGGGTCAGCAATTGTAAATATCCTCTGAGTAATTCAATGTGTTTGTTCTGAAGCATAATTCCAGCAGTCGGTAGTGAGTTATCGGACACCCTGGCACCAGGCTTTTTGGTGGGAAAGATCAGCTGTTCAGATAACGCTGGGAGTGAAACTCCACCTACAGACATGACAGGCCAAAGAAGATAGAGGTTGTGCCTGTCTATGTGTGCGAGAGAGACAAAGAGTGGGGGAATTGATCATTGCTAACTTTAAAAAGGGGGAAATGAGAACACAACAATGAGATGCAGGCAATACAATGCTTTTTATTGTGAGGAAAAAAGCTTTGCCCTCACTTTCAGACTATCATATCCTTTTTTCTTGAAACTATGCAAAGGCTTGCATGAAATTGCTTGTTCCAAGAATAAAGGAAACTGGCCCATTAGGATGTAAGAATCTCTAAGAATTGTAAGGTTTTGTTTTGCTTTTGATATTGTCATAGAATATTTTAAGCACTGAACACATTGTTTAAGTTCTTTCTATGGCTTCTAACAGTATTCTTTATACAGGTTGATCATTGTGTGGGGGTGGAGGATTTAGAAGAGAAGGAGTGTGAAGTGAAAACTCACACCTGTAGCCACAGGCAGTGGTGGAGCTTGGAGCGTGTGGAGGGGGGTGGAAGGGAGGAGGGGCTACAATGCAAGGTGTGTGGACACTGGGGGGGCATGGCCTGGGCATGCAAGGGCATGGCTAAGGACTGGGAAATCCTGAAAACACTGCCGCCCGGGGCGAACCACCTCCTCGTCCCCACGTGACTGGCCAGAAGGGTTGCCATGTGGCTTCTTTTACAGAGGACAGTCCTTTGCTTGAAGGGCTGCCAGAAGACAGCCTTCTTTTTGGAGATGTCCTCTGTTCTTTTCTGTTTTTTGTTTTAATGTTCAGGCCAGACCTGATGTAAACATAAAGAGCTCTGAAGAGAAGGATTAAACACCTTGGAGCTGCCCAACTACAATCAGCACTAGGACAGCCTTTTTGTGGGGTGATGCATGTATTCCCTTTTTAATATGTAAGTGGCCACCCTAGTATGACACACACACACACCTTGACTGTTTTAGTCCTATTTCATAGAGGTTTCAGTGCTTATTCTCACCAGGTGACCATCAGTTTCAGTAACACTTAGCATGCGCGCACACGCGTGCGCACACGCGCGCACACACAGAAGTCCAGATACAGTCATTATGAGGAAACTGAATAAAAGTAGTGAGGCTTGTTAGTCTTGCCTAACCTAAGTCGCACTGTTTTCAGTTTCAGTGGGTCTACATGAGGGACTATGACTCTAGAGGGCAGGCTTTGACTCCTTGCTCAGCCGTGGAAACCTACTGGGTAACCTTGGACACATCACACACTCTCAGCCCTAGAAAACCCTGTGACAGGTTCACCTTAGGGTCACCATAAGTTGGAACTGACTTGATGGCACACAACAACAACAACAACAATAACAACAACATTCTTTTTCAGGAAAAAGGGTAGGTTCATTGCCTCTCCCAAAGTCCCCAGGAGTAGGGGGCCCTTGCACTATTTAACATTTTCAAAAGCACTTATTTTTCCAAAGTAAAGATTGACTTCTGTGAGCTTTGTCTGAGGGTTCTTTTTTTTAGTCTTTGAGGCCCCCAGAGGGTCCCAGAGACAGACAATTGGCACCATACCCACCACAGTGGGTCCCCCATGAAGGCTGCGGGATGGGAGCGAACAATGGCAAGCGGTACAGCATACTAGGTGTGACAAAAGCTGGGTCCAGTCCAGGGGCCTCCTCTTTCTGAGGCAACTCCAGGAGACATGTAGACAGAGTGATGATATCAAGTCATCATTTCACCAATCAGTTTGTGACTTCTTTAAAGCCAATCACTTCCTGTCTCAGGTCTGAGTAGGAATATATTTTTTGCAGGCTCAGATGTGAGCAGCGCAAGGAAAAATGACACACAGACCCAGAGCTGGAAGAAAAATGGTCACAGCTTTAATGGCTACAGCTGCTAAAGGTTGGCATATGCATGGGACTGGATCTGGGCATCTGTCAACCTGCCTGTTGACTGATAAGGCCAACATTCTGGCTCACCGCTGGAACCGCTGGGATAACAGGACCATCTAACACACAGGTGAAGATTCTAAGGTGGCCTCCCTTCCACCAGGGGATGCAGGAGAGTCATGCCCCCACCAGAGCATAGCATGACCACTTCCACCCCGCCCCCTTGAATCCCCACAAAGGGATGCCCATACCACACCAATGCTGGGGGGGGACCTCAGAAACTGCCATCCTGGATCATAGATCCATGCAACCACCCATAAAGTTGTGATCAGGTAACAGCAATAACAGAAACATAGAAAGGCAACACCTAGAGAACACAGCAGCACCCAACAGGTGCCCAAACCCACCAGAGTGCAAACAAAAACCTGGAGCTATCAGATTGAAAGGAACAAAGGAGGGATGTTGGGCAACATCCAATGACAAACTGGCTAAGAGCTAGAGGAATACAAGCCCCCAGCACCTGACCAGAAGGAAAACTGCCAGATAAGGCAGCTCTGGCTGCATCCTGGCTCCGCCAGCTAATGAGTTCAAACTGAGGTTCAAACCCATTGGCCGCCAGTATTCTCCCTTCCCCAGAGAACACATGAGTGCGCACAGCCTCCTGGGAAGAGGACACATGCTGCCAGCATGGCTGGTGCACCAATGAAACACTGTCCACTCAAGGATGCAACCAATCTGCCCAGTAAGTCAGGTGGCTACTTTACCCTATTTTACAGCTGTCACACTTCCACAATGATTCTCATGGAATACCCCCCTCAAAACAAACAAACAAACAAACAAACAAACAAACAAAAACAAACCTCTCCTTTGTCTGAGTCCCTGTTTGAAAGTGATCAACCAGAGTAAAAACATCCCTATCCAGAAGGTATAAAATGTGTTGTGTTGCTGTAAAACAAATTAGTTGATTCATTCTTTAACTACATGCTTTTGACCACCTGCAAACATCTGTTGTTTCACATGTTTCTCCCCTACCCTTGGAGACCAAAATTACCGAAGCTTCTTCATTGTATTCTGCTTTTAACTGGAAAGCATGAACAAATTATGTGTTTTATGAGCCTATTTACAAGGCATAGAACATGAATTTATGAACAGGTGGCAGAACTAAACAATACAGAAAGCTATTTTCTGCAGAGCTTTGTACTGCTATACCACTATCTCTGGAGGCTTGGGGATTCTGGAAGTCATAGTCCAAAAAAATAACTCTTCCAGATCCTGGAGCATTCCCATGAATCAGTGCAGGATGGGACACTGGGCTTAAAGAAAAACTTGGCTTGGCAGGGTGTAATGTTGTGATTTATGTACCCATCAAATATCAGTTCAGAATCAAAGCTTGCCAAAATATATATGGGACTACAGCTTGCAGAATTCACTGGCCATACTGGCTAAGGCATTTTGAAAGTTTTAGTCCAAATAACTAACTTTTACAAGCTCTGAGCCAAGTTAGACATTTATCTCTTGTATTCTCTATGGTGTACTGGTTTGAGCACTGGATGCTGGAGACCACTGATTCCTGGCTTGACTATGGAAACCCACTAGGTGACCCTGGTAAAAAAAATTCTCAGTCCCAGAAAACCCAATGATAGGCTTTCCTTAGGGTGCCATAAATCAGAAACAACTTGAAAACACACAACAACAGAAATGATTCTCTGACCAGCAACAGTGCTCTGAGACAGATAGTATTTTTAATCCACTAGCAGTATTAGTCCCAGATGGCATTTTTACCTACCGGTATCTACAAGGTTTTTCCCAGGAAGCTATCCAGTCTCTGCTCTTATTGTCAATCTGACATCACCTCTGTAGAGGAGAGTTTGGAAAGAGATTTTTCAAAGAAATTAGCTATGGTTACAGTTCCCAAGTAGCTAGTAACTGTTATAGTCACAATTTAAAGGTAATTTCTTGCGGAAGTGACCAAACAAGTAACTTTTGTTACTTAAAAAGAAAATTTACAAAGCAACAAGCCTGTAGGGCGTAAATACCCTAACGCACCAGATACCATCTGATCTTGGATGCTGAGCAGGTTCAGCTCTGATTAGTACTTGGATGGGAGACCACCAACAAATACTGAGCGCCGTAGGCTATATTTCAGAAGAGGGAACTGGCTAAACCACCTCTGACTGCTCCTTTCCTAATAAAACCCTATGAAATTCATGAGGTTGATGTAAGTTGACAGGAGACTTGAAGGCACATACAAACAAACACACATAAGCCTGTGGTTAAAAAAAGGGAAAAAAATCAATGATGAGGGTAAAGAGTAGGGAAGGGGAAACGGAATATATCAGCCCCTTTAAGACTAACTGGTTTTTGGTTTAGCATGAGCTTTCATGGCTACAACCCATATCTACGTCTCAAGATAGATACCATATTTACACAGTTATGGGAGTTGGATGGAATGTAATAGGATCAATTAATAGGATTCAGAAAGATCTTTCTTTCTAGATGTCACTCTGTACTATATCTGAAAAAGTGTATTTATATGCACAAAAGCTCCTTCCCCCCATCCTACTTCCTTCTTCCTTTTTATGCAGCTACTTCTTTGAAAACCTCAATAATGAGAACACAAACACATTTTTACTACTATTAAAAGTAACTAAAACCAAGTTACAGTTATACTACAAGAGGAATGATGCTATCTCTTGTTAAGTTACGTTTGTATTATAACTTAGTTATCTGTTATCTGTTGCAAAAAGAAAATAATAATAAATAGTTTGTTATTTGTAACGAATTACTTTTGATAGTCTGGGGTAATATTCATTTAGAAGTCTGGGTGCCTGCTTCCTAGAATGTGTGTTCTCTATCAGCTTCACCTGCCAGACATGAGGAGATTCAACAAGAAGAAATGTACTCATATACGTAGAACACATAGTTATTATTTTAAAAAAACAAAATATGCCTTGTAAATAATTGTTGGGAGATGGAGAGATGTTGCTCTTTAATGAATAAGCCATTAGCATAGATTAAGAAGAACTCAGAGTAAATTCTTAGATTTGGATGGGAATCATGTAGTCCTCTAAATATTGTCAGACCACAAGTCCCAACTGCCCCAGCAAGCCTAGCCAATGATGACGAATGCTAGAAGCTGTAGTCCAATGTTATCTGGAGGGCCGCCTCATTCCCACCTCTGTCTTAGACTATTATTTCAAGTTAATCAACCAGTTAGACCGTTCACATTCTCTTGCCTTGGTCATTTTCTTCCTCTTCAACTTCTTTAGAACTCTCTCCATTCCCAATGATCCTAAACATTTATCACCTTTCCAAGTATAGCTCTTCAGACATTGTTGGACTGCAACTCCTATCAGCCTTAGCCAGCATAGCTGGAGTAGAAGATGCTGAGTGTTGCAATCCAACAGTTTAGAAGAATGCTAAAATACTGAAACATTTTACACCACCAAAGATAGGAGCATCTTCCTCCACATCAGTGAAATATATCTAAGTTGCTCAGACTTAAATGAATTCAACGTGCAATCCTGAGCTCTCTGGGAGGTCAAAGGTGGGCCTCTTCTTCTGTGAACAATGAGGGAGGTCTACGAGGCAAGGGGGTGGTCCCACAGTGGAGATCCTCCATAAATCCTGGAAAGTACTGCCACCATCAATGTCTTGGGCAAAAAGTATGTGAGAAAAGCATTCCTGATATGTGCAGCTCAGGATAGGCTAAACTCCCCCTAGGAACAAGATGAAGGAGAACAAGGTCAGCCATGAAGCTCATGTAATTATTCCCACCATTAGATTTGATGGAAGAGATCAGTTGTAGAAAGCCAAATCATCACCATCCAAATCAAGGTGGGAATGGGGATCCAAGACGTCTCCTGTCATGATTAGCATGACTAGCAAGGCTAATGAAGTGGCAATTCCTCCACCACAGAAAAAGCCAAGATCCTTACGCTTGCTCTGCAAATCAAGCAAATTGCTCAAACAATAGTCCAACTGTATGGTGTGTCCAAATTTGCTCTGGCCATTGATTCAAGCATTCTGCTGCTCTCTCTCTCTCTCCCCCTCCCTCCCTCGATGGAAGGTGTTCAAGAGGCCTCTTAAAAATACTTGGCTGGAGATCTCAAAATGATATCACTGGACATCTGCAAGTCTCTTGACACCAAAGAGGCAAATTGAGTAATTCTGGCACTTTTAGTAAGATCAAGAGTCTAGGAGGGTTTACAAAAGCACAACAGACCAGTTGTTCCATAATCACCCAGTGAAGCAAAACAAGAAGCAGACAGAAGAAAGTACATAAAAAGTGCCTCATATCAAGTCTGAATATTACATCAAATCAGCTCAATATTGTCTATAAACTAGTTGCAGATCTCCAGGGTTTTAGAAAAGGGTTTTTCCAAAATCTATCTGGAGATACCAGTGGCTGAATCTGGGACTTTTATGACAGAAAGCACAAAGTGTTAGTGAGCTACCGCCCTTCTGGGCTTGGCCCAGAAACATTTATTTTGTAGAGGCTCATTCATTCTAAACACAAAGAGAACCTTGCTGTCGAATTATATTAAATCTGGCCTTGGATGCCATATAAACACATATCCCTTTAGAAATGAGCAGACCTTTCCCCTGCATCAAATCTGCAAAGTTTTTAAAACAGTTTGTCAGCTTTGCAGTCTTTTCCACAAATTCAGAAAGTGTTTGAGACTCTGTCAAAGAATGAAAACTTGCAAAATGTTTTAGTTAGCTGGCCAAGGAGTGGTCCCATGATATAGGGCAGGGTATACATTAATACATATGTACATATATGCATACATTCCCTGCACTTGTACAACTTCATTTAGGTTGAAAAGCAAACACAGTACTGCATATGTTTTATGCAACATACTCTCTGTTTCATAGCCCTCCACATTTGCAGGTTCGACTTTCACAGATTTAGTTGTTTATGAGTTTCTCCAACCCCTGCCCCCCACCTCAGGCGCTTCTTTTCCAGGGAAACCTTCCCTATCCAATCAGGCCACACAGTCCTTTAAAAACCCATCACTGGTCCTCCAGTCCTCTTCCTCCTCCATCGGCTGCTGCCTGGCCAGCTATGGATGGCTCACAGCCCAATTTCTTAGCACCACAATGATACCCTGATTTCCGGGGGTCCTAGTCACTGTGCTCAATATAATAGGAGAAATGGGAATTAGCCTGAGTACATGTTGGCAAAGTGAGAGGCAGGGTAACTTGGTGGGATCTTGGAGTCCAATGTATACCAGGTCAGGCCAGACCAAAAACCGAGCAGAATTATATAATAAATGATTTTTATTTTATTTTTATTAAAAGTCAGTCACTGCACACTTAGGCATGTTCACGCAAGAGCTAAAAGAAATAAAAAGGGAGGAAAATTGATAGGGGAGTTTCGGGGGTTTAGCGGGAGATACTGCACCTGGTCCTGCAGTCTGAGATGTCAGCGGGAGGAAAGAAGATGGATCTCAGTGTGTGGAGGCTGAGGGGAATGCTCGGCAGGCAGAGTGACAGCAAGCGGGGAGGAAACTGGGAGCGATCCAAGGAAGCGCTCGAAAACCGGGGGTAATTATAGGGGGAAAGGTGCCTGGAGGGTAGTCCGTTCCCAGGGAGAACAACGGGCTTCAGGGTTTGAACAAAGCCTCCGAAAGGTCAGCGCTTAAGCTGATGGGATTCTGACAGGGATGTCAATGGCTTCAATGGTCTGCTAATTACTCGTGCTTGACGTTTCAATGGTCAGGAGCGCTACTCCTGTCAAGCCAGCGATTCGGGGCAGAATACCTTTTGTGTGTTTAATGTACTTTTGATGGGGTTTTTACCTTTGCATGCCTGGAGGTCTCCTGAGGTTATGTGACGGAAAATTACTGGCCTGACCAGGGTTTTCCTTTATTTTCAGCCGCTCGGCCATGCTGTTCTGCATGCTCATCTGGGGGCCTCGCAAGCACATGGAGAGATTTATGTTTTTGATAGCCAGTTTTATTAATACCAAATTGTACACCCTGGGCTCAGGCTGATTCACCATAGTAACAACAAACCTTTCCCAATGCCCCTCCACACACACACACAAGGAAAGAGATGAGCAAGAGAGAGGGAGTATAGGGACCATGCCAACCCACCCCCTTTCCCTCTCCTTTCCCTGACCTGATTTGGATCCTGGGTGCCCGTTCTTCCACCATGCCTCAGCCTCCCTCAGACACACATTTTGATATTTGCAATTTTTCCACTTTTGCCAGGGTCCTGTGTCCTTAACCCTGGTGAATGTGAAGGGCCAATTATATTCTGAAACTGCTATTGGAGATGTCCTTCTTTCCATCAGTAATGTTGACCTTTAATAATGGTAGTTTCACTTAACTTATTCATCTGCAGTAGCACCACATGTTTGAATTAGGGATGTGAACAGGGCCTTCAGATTGATTCAGCCCAATTCAGTTTGGATTGATTTGGGCCCAATGCACTCCAGAACCTGAATTCAAATGGAGATTTGGAAATCTGGATTGCCACTGACTTGTCCTGGGAAACCAAAAGGACTATAATTTTTTTGAGTTTTTTTGTCCTTCTGCATACTATTTGGAGACTTTGGAGACACTAAATAAGAGATTAAATCAGCCAGATTTCAGACAAGTAGTTGTAAGGGATTCTGTGCTAGCTGTTTTTAAAAAAGCAAAAAATATTTTTTAAAAAAGGTGTTGAATTTTCCAAGGTCTTGGAAATTTTTGCTGCTTTTTTCTTGATGTTGTTTCCCTGGTGTTGGAGAATATCATGAACCAAGGAAACCAAGATCATTTCAGTGCTGTAGCCATGGCAGAAGCCAGACAAGTTGGTGTGAAGATCGCATGAACAGAGATGAGTGGGAAAAGGTTAAAGCATTTAGTGAATTGTAAATAAACTTTAAAAAGTCTAAGGCAATTGCATTTACGTTAGAAAGATAAAAATTAGCTATAATGTTTTATGTTGAATTGCCATTTAAATTTAATGCTTGTGCTAAAAGCCAGACCAGAATAAAATTGAAAAGTACCACCCATGATTTTACTCCCACTCTACCTCTTTGCCTCTTTTCTTGAGGAGAGAAGGAAACATATGCATAGGTTTTTGAAATCTCCATTTTTCATCCATTACACCAAAAACACTTCTCTTGCTTTCCCTTACTCCCTTCCTTAATCTCAACTTTTTAACCCCATTTCCCCCCATTTATTTATTCCCATGTCAATTCCAGCAAAAAGGTTAAGAGTATCAAAATTCAGTTTCCCAAGACATGTCTCTGTATGACGTCTCATCTGAAACACAGGAGGACCACCGCAGCTCACTCAAGCTCTCTTTATGTCTTGTTGCCTTAAACCATACTACTCTAATCATGAACTGAAATATGTGGGTTTGATCTTGGGACCTAAACATAACAATTCCCTAATCTTGAGGGACTAATTCAAGGAGGAGACCTCCAAAAAAAGGCCACAACAATTAGGCTCCTTTTGATGGAGCCTTTTCCACACTCCAGAATTCGAATAATGATAGGGAATCTGGCTTTCCTTCTCTGCAAGAAATTACAGAATAAATCTATAGTTCCTGACAGCACTTGGGATTGGCTCAGTTTCCTTTCATTCTTCCTCATCAGATTGCCAAGGGAAATAATGCACAAAGTACCTGTCCTTTTAATGGTTGTGTAGAAGAGAGAATTTCAGCAGGAGTTGCTTGCCATTCAACCAAGCAACACCTGCCAAAATTCCCTTTTCTACACAATTGTGGCACCTAGCAACCCTATTTCCTCATTTAATGTTGAATGTAAAAGATGTTAGACACAGCAGCCACATTTACTGTGACTCTAGAGAACAGTGCCTCATATTAATCAGTGATGGGGGGCATGCAAAGTTACTATTTTGATTTTCCATGTCAGTTACCAAAAGTGCCCTGGGCTAATCAGGTGTGCATATCTAGATGTCTTCAAGGAGTGCTCTCTCTCTCTCTCTCTCTCTCTTTCTCTCTGCCACTCCCTGTATGTGTGTACACATACACACTGAGAATGGGAAACAGGTGGCCCTCCAGATGCTGTTGGACTACAGCTTACCATTGGCTCTGCTGACTGAGAGGCACTGCAATCCAATAAAAAGGATAGGGTTCTGTCCTGGGCCCAGTGCTGTTTAATATTTTTATCAACGACTTGGATGAGGGAATAGAGGGCATGCTCATCAAATTAGCAGATGATACCAAATTGGGAGGGGTTGCTAATACGCCAGAGGACAGGATCAAAATTCAAAATGACCTGGATAGATTGGAGAGCTGGGCCAAGGCGAACAAAATGAAATTCAACAGAGAGAAGTGTAAGGTCCTACACTTAGGTAGAAAAAATGGAATACAGAAATATAGGATGGGGGACACATGGCTAGATAGCAGTACGTGTGAAAGGGATCTAGGAGTCTTAATAGACCACAAGCTGAACATGAGTCAGCAGTGTGATGCGGCAGCCAAGAAAGCCAATGCAATTCTCGGCTGCATCAATAGGAGCATGGTGTCTAGATCGAGGGAGGTACTGGTACCACTCTACTCTGCTTTGGTTAGACCCCATCTTGAATACTGTGTCCAGTTCTGGGCACCCCAATTCAAGGGGGATATTGACAAGCTGGAGCAAGTCCAGAGGAGGGCGACCAAAATGGTGAGAGGCCTGGAAACCATGCCCTATGGGGATAGACTTAGAGAGCTGGGGATGTTTAGTTTACAGAAGAGAAGGTTGGGAGGGGACATGATAGCCATGTTTAAATATTTGAAGGGATGCCATGTAGAGGAATCATAGAATCATAGAAATGTAGAGTTGGAAGAGACCACAGGGGCCATCCAGTCCAACCCCCTGCCATGCAGGAACATACTCAAAGCACTCCCGACAGATGGCCATCAAACCTCTGCTTAAAAACCTCCAAGGAAGGAGACTCCACTACACTCTGAGGCAGCATCTTCCACTGCCGGACAGCCCTGACTGTCAGGAAGTTCTTCCTGAGGTTCAGGTGGAATCTCCTTTCCTGCAGCTTGAATCCATTCCTCCTTGTCCTGGTCTCTGGAGCAGCAGAAAACAAGCCCTCTCCCTCCTCTATGTGGCATCCCTTCAAATATTTAAACATGGCTATCATGTCCCCTCTTAACCTTTTCTTCTGCAAACTAAACATCCCCAGCTCTCTAAGTCTGTCCTCATAGGGCATGGCTTCCAGGCCTCTCACCATTTTGGTCGCCCTCCTCGGGACTTGCTCCAGCTTGTCAATATCCTTCTTGAATTGGGGTGCCCAGAACTGGACACAGTATTCAAGATGGGGTCTAACCAAAGCAGAGTAGACCGGTACCAGTACCTCTCTCAATCTAGACACCATACTCCTATTGATGCAGCCAAGAATTGCATTGGCTTTCTTGGCTGCCACATCACACTGCTGACTCATGTTCAGCTTGTGATCTATGAAGACTCCTAGATCCCTTTCACACGTACTGCTATCCAGCCACGTGTCCCCCATCCTATGTTTCTGTATTCCATTTTTTCTACCTAAGTGTAGGACCTTACACTTCTCTCTGTTGAATTTCATTTTGTTCGTCTTGGCCCAGCTCTCCAATCTATCCAGGTCATTTTGAATTTTGATCCTGTCCTCTGGCGTATTAGCAACCCCTCCCAATTTGGTATCATCTGCAAATTTGATGAGCATGCCCTCTATTCCTTCATCCAAGTCATTGATAAAAATATTGAACAGCACTGGGCCCAGGACAGAACCCTGTGGTACCCCGCTAGTCACTTCTCTCCAGGATGAAAAGCAGCCGTTTGTGATCACCCTTTGGGTTCGGTCAGTCAACCAATTACAAATCCAACTAACAGTAGCCCTGTCAGCCCACATTTTACTAGCTTCATTGCAAGAATGTCATGTGAAGGAGAGGGCTTGTTTTCTGCTGCTCCAGAGACCAGGACAAGGAGGAATGGATACAAGCTGCAGGAAAGGAGATTCCACCTGAACCTCAGGAAGAACTTCCTGACAGTCAGGGCTGTCCGGCAGTGGAATATGCTGCCTCGGAGTGTAGTGGAGTCTTCTTCCTTGGAGGTTTTTAAGCAGAGACTGGATGGCCATCTGTTGGGAGTGCTTTGAGGGTGTTCCTGCATGGCAGGGGGTTGGACTGGATGGCCCCTGGGGTCTCTTCCAACTCTACATTTCTATGATTCTATGATTTTATAGAGGAAGCCACACTTCCCCTATCCTTGTGTGTACATATATGCACACACCACTGTTACTGCTATTACTCCGGGTAATAATTACCTCTCCTACCTCAGTCTATTCCAGCCCTAGTAGTACCAGTGGGAGAACTGCATATACAACAAATCACACGCAGGTCCTTAGAGGCCATAGGTCCTCTTTAGTTAAAACTGTCTGTACTTAAGGCAAGGAATGTGCTTGTCTTGAGTGTAGAAGCTTTTCCCCAGAGGATATCCTGTCTGAAACAATTAGATGCCAGTCTGCCCTTTATGTTCCAAAGGGAAAATCTGGCCACTGTGAAAAGCACAAAGTATGACAAAAAGCAGTGGTTTATCTTTGAGTATGCTGGGAATGTAGAAATCAAACCTTAGGCCTTTCACTGAGTACTGGCACCCTGGCTGCCAATTAATCAGTATATTTACAGTGCGACGGGAACACAGCTCAAATTTATATCTGAGGTTTGATTAATTATCAGCCCAGTTCTCTAATTTTACAGACTGTATTAGCTTTTAATTTATGCATGGATAGTACTCGGTGAAATAGATGAACGTGTGAACTGCTTGCTACTGAAACCTGAGGTGAGGTGATATAAGAGCTGTGCCTATACTTTTTGATCTAATGTGATTGTTTCACCTTTTTTAAAACGCTTTTTTGCATCCATAGAATCATAGAATCAGAGTTGGAAGAGCCCCAGGGGCCATTGAGTCCAACCCCCTGCTATGCAGGAACACTCATCAAAGCATTCCCAACAGATGGTCATCCAGCCTCTGCTTAAAAACCTCCAAAGAAGGAGACTCCACCACACTCCGACAGCCCTGACTGTCAGGAAGTTCTTCCTGAGGTCCAAGTGGAATCTCCTTTCCTGCAGCTTGAGTCCATTGCTCCTTGTCCTAGTCTCTGGAGCAGTAGAGATGTAGGAGTGTTGAATTGTTGATTTTATCCAAGCTTTGGAAGACATATTGTTCCAAGAATCTATCAACTACTCCTCCTGAAGTTTAGGTCAAATGGAATAAATGGGGAATAAAGATGTAATTCTTCATTAATCTTCTTCTTGCAGGAAGAAAAATACTTCTGACAATTTTCTTCCTACAGCACAGTTTTTGAAGAAGAGTTCAGGAATTATTCTGAGCAAAAGTTAGATGTAGTTCTCCCTGCCCAATAAACTCACATTTTCTGCACAAGAAACAGGATTTCTACACTGTGGTATTATTTTCTGTGCAAACAATGCTGTTTCTGTGCATAACTTCCATGCACAAAGTAAATCATGAACTGCAAAGATTCTCAATCAGCTCAGAATTCATCAGGGTTTCTCAACACCCAAGGAACATATTTTTCAACTTTTTTTCCAATATTTTCAAATATTCCTTCCATCCCTAGTGGGGAGAAGTAGAAGATGAGTTTAGGATTCTGGGAGTTCATTGTACAATATGGTACACACCAATGAGTTCCTTTGGAACAAAAGGAAACTGATTTTAAATTGTCTTTTTGAAGAATCCTGATAGGGAGCAATTAACTTAGGTAAATAATTAGAGCTTACTTGTGTGACCTCTAGAAGATTTCTTATAAGTCAGGCTTTGTCAACCTGGTGCCTCCCAGATGTTTTGGATTCCCATCATCTCCAACTGGTGGTGAGGGTAGGCATGATGTTTTGATCCAAAACACCTGGAAGACTCCCAATTAGCAGTGCCTATTCAGTTAAATAAGGCTCTATTCGAAAAGAGCCCCAAACAAGTCTTACACAGAAGTTTTACATAGTGTAAATACAATTTGCTTTACTTGGCTTCAGATTAATTTGTTCTATTACATATTGTCCTTTGGGCTCTTCACTACAACATTCTGCCATTTTGCAAGCAGATGCTGAACATGGGTCTTTGTCTCTTCATGGGATGGAGAATATATAGTTCCCCAGATATTTCCTCTCCCAAAAACCCCAAGAAGTATTACCCAATGGTAAAGGATTATGGAAGATGTCATCCAAAGCCTCTGAGTGTACAAAGGTTCTCCAGCCCCTGTGTCACAGCAAACAGTACTTGCACATCAGCTGGTTTGTTCTTTTGGCTCAGCAGTCTCTGAAATTCAGTACCAAGTACATCTCACCCTGGTCTGTTCCATTCCTTCCATCACCAACCGAAGCCTGCTCCTCTCTCCTCCGTACCTCCTATTTTTGCCTTGCCTTTTTGCTTGCATCCTATATCTCCTGGCTCCATCTCATTCTTGTCTTTAACTTGTATTTGGCCATTTAGTCTTTGAAATGTTTGGCTCATTGTATCCTTGTTTTCCCAACTGTGGTAGTTGCTAGCAGATCCTGGATTCAGCCTATAGCCTGAAACAGATTGCCTCCTGTTCTAATTGAGCGTCCAGCATTCCCAGGCTGAAATACTAGTGATGGGGAGTTGGTAGAAGCCATTTCTGCCCTACACTGTTATAATGCTATTATTCCACTTTCAACATCCTGTGGAATCCTGGAGTTTGCAGTTTAGGGAGGAGCACTTGGAATTCTCAGCCTAGGAGCTCTTTGGCCTCAGCAAACGACAAACCCCAGAATTCCACAGGATGTGGAAAGCAAAATAATAGCACTAGAACAGTGTAGGTCAGAAATAGCCAAAATCTTGCCAGTGTCACATGCACTGGGGATGTGTAGTTCACCAGGGTGTGTAGCTGTTCATTCTTGTCCTTTGGTCAATGGTCGCATGGGGCCCTGAAGCTGTTTTGCGAATCCAAACACCACCAGCCCACAAGACTCCTATGGAGCACCCTTTTAGAGACTAAGGCCTTTTCCACATGTGGGCGGGGGGAACGCCCGAAAACGCCCGAAAATGGAACTTACCAGCAGCTGGGTAAGTCCGTCACCACGCAGAGCAGCACGAACTCGCTGCTTCACATTACTCTGGCTTCCCAAATGGCGGCTTCTGGTTGGTGGAGGCTCTCCACCAACCGGAGAAACTTGCCAGCCGAAAGCCCGCCCCCGGCAGGTCAGCAGGCACGCACTTGTGCGCGCCTGCAAATCCACATCGGGACCGGGCGATGGAGCAGCACGGGGCTGCGCGCTCCGTGCTTTTTAAAAACCTCAAAAAAGAGGTTTTTAAAAAACACGCCACGTGACTAATTCCGGCCACTCCTGAGTGGATTCTGGTGTGGAACTACAAAAAGTAGTCAACGCCAGTCCACTCTAGGGTGCAGAAGACCTCCGTCGGAGGTCGCTCTGCACCATTTTAAATGCCCGGTGTGGAAATGGCCTAATAATAACTGAACTACTTCTTGTGGAAGCCTCTAGGACAGTGGTTCTCAACTTTCCTAATGCCGCGACCCCTTAATACAGTGACCCCCCAACCATAAAATCATTTTCGTTACTATTTATTTATTTATTAGTTAGTTAGTTAGTTAGTTAGTTATTTCCAACATAAAATAGATTGGAAACACTGCCCTAAATCACTGCTCTGGATAGACTTCTAATGCCTAAAAACTGGTAACCCTCCCCACTTTTTTTAAGCACAGAAAGCATCCATCAATGCCAGAATTAAGACAGTAGTTCTAGTTCTGAATGTTGGGTTTCCACAGTTCAGAAAACCAGTCACTCCCAAAGGCAATGCCAAAACAGTCCACATTTTACACGAGGTGCAGGGAGGAAAGGACTGTAAAGAGGAAAGATGGCGGCGGCTTAAGCAGACGCGTTTTGTTTCCCTCCCTCCCTCCCTCCCTCCCTCCCTCAAAGGGAGCGCGGACACTGAACATACAAAAAGTGAGGAATGCAAGACAGTCAGGGTGAAGAACACAACACGTGCGTGTGGCAAGCGCCAAAGGTCCACGCACAACAAAAGCGAGAGGAGAAAGTCATCCTGGCTATTTCTGCACTAGACTGTTATAGCGCTATTATTCCACTTTCACTATCCTATGGAATCCTGGGGTTTGCAGGTCTCCTCTCCTCACCTCCACCTTAACACTCCGGCTCCAGCTCTCTCCTCTCAGTGTCCTCACCTCTGCCTTAACATTCAGGCTCCAGCTCTCTCCTCCTGCTCTCTGCACCTCCGGCTCCACCTCCAGGCAGCGAAAGATGGGGAAACGCCCAGCACGCCTCCTCTCCCCTCCTCCCAGTGCAGGGGTCTCAGAAGCACCGCTCCCATTGGCTCTGAGGCCACCTTCTTTTAAAAGGGGGGCTGGATTGAGGAGCGGCGACCCCTGTGAAATGGTTGTTCGACCCCCAAAGGGGTCCCGACTCCCAGGTTGAGAACCACTGCTCTAGGACAATTATGGCACTATGATTTTATTCTAACTGTCATGGCTGCATCTGTGCGATTCTGGGGTGCAGTGAAAGGCACCCGAGGAGTTATCTGGCTAAGAATTCTAAAGACCCCTCCCTCAACTGCCAATCCCAGGATTCCACAGGATGCTGCCATGGCAGTTAAAGAGGAATCATAGAGTTATAACTGTGCAGAGAGAAAGAACCTAATTTTTCAAAAGAACTGGAAGACATTTCAAGATTTGCATTTTGTGGGGACTTTTTAAGCACTTTTTTTTCAGTCTGTGTGGCTGCTTGAGACTACTGAGGCAGAAAATTGCTCCCCCATGCCTGCAGAAGTTACCTTCCTCTGCACTACACCACATTAGCAAGACTATAGCATGGGGAGAAAGGAAGACATTATTTCCCTTGCTGTGGTCACAAGTCTGACTGACCACTCCACCGTAGCAGCTATTTAAAGTTTGAAAGGAACCATGTGGTGCCTGTTTAAATGTTTTAAACATATAGTTTAGCCTTGAATGTCTGCAGTATTATGCTGCATGTACCTCTTATCAGTGAGCCCTGCTCCCAAACCTAGAGAATTATCTATCGCTCTCTTAAGTCTCCAAGAACAAGAGAAACTCTGGAAGACCCAGGCCTGTCATGCTTGTTTTCTTTATATGACAATAGGATGGGTATACTCTTTTACAAGGCAATATGCTTCCTTGAGAGATAAACTTAGACTGAAGGTCAAGCCCTTTCTCTCAAAGAGGCAACTAGATTATTGCCTAGATAAACACAGTGCCCACCCTATTGTTACAGCCATGCTAATAGTGAAAAGGAGGAAGCAGCAACAATAATGTATAGCATTTACTGAAGAGTGCTTTAGAGGACTCTCTCAGTGTATTTTTGTAAGAATAGGTCCCACTCTATTCAGTAAGGCTGCACGAGGTATGTGTACTTTTGATTGTGGTGGTGGAGGAGGTGGAGAGGAAGAGAAACAACAAAAGCAACAACAAAAGATTTTATTTCACACAATTTGGGTTACTAGTTCTTAGGTCTTTTCCCTGCTCTGCTCTCAGAGTTAGGGAGAGGAACCTCAGGGTGAGAATGCCTCAAAAGTATGTGTGTGTGTACACACACACACACACACATGCATATACATACAGTCTTCCCTCTGCATTTGCTGATTTGACCTTAGCAAATTTGATTATTCATGAGGCATTGCATGCCTTCCCACCCATTCTCCTGCTCCCATTCTTTTGTGTTTTGCCAGGCACAGAGAAGCAAGGCAAGCCTACGGATGAGGAAATGCGGCGAGAGGTGAATGTGTGCACCATTCTTCTTCCTCTGGAGCTCCCCTTGCACCCAAAAGGCAAGGGAATGGGAGTGGGGAGCTCCAGAAGAGAATGGGAGCTGGATTGCAGGGAGTAGTTATTCATAATTTTTCCTTCTGCAAGGGTTCTGTGTACCGAACTCTTGTGAAAGTGGAGGGGCTACTGTACACATATTATTTGAACAGTATACTCTGCATAACCATTGCTTATGTTAATAATGTTCCCAGGGCCCAGCTCCCATAATATCATCCTTACAACATCACCAGGGCCCACTTCCTGTGATACCACTAAAAGTTATCCCTAACTCTCGTGTTTTGGCCCTGAAATCTTGGGGCCTGGTATGGTCCTGACCTGGCAACCCTACATGCCTACCCCAGATGTAAGCAACTTTGATGGGTCTGGAAGCCACATTTCCATATCTGGGACTGGCTGCAGTGTGCACTAGCCAAAAGAGAGAGGGCAAAAAATAGAAACCAAACCTGATCAGCAGCTCATGTCTACTTTCAGTTTTCATAGCTGACAGAAATATAGGGGACCATCTCCCCAAACTGAAAATTGTTGTCTCTTGAGCCAATTTGTTTGAATGTACAAAACTGAGGCATACAGAAGGGTTTACTATGCTTGCAAATATTATCTAGTTAGTCAATTTCCAATTTCTTAATTGAGATGTGGATTTAGGCCCTAATTGTAGCTTTCAGAATGGTCTGAGAGGAATTGGACTTTCCCCCCTCCTCAGAATCTGAACTGATATTTTATAGTCAGTGCTCACCCTTAAGTTCATCCACACGGGGAAAGAAAATTCAAAAAGAATCTGCCCTTAGTTTAATAATACACAGCATCCCTTTTGGGACCCACAGATATTATAAGGGTGTGTAAGTATGAGAAACGATTTGGAATCTGAGCCAAAGCCTATGTTACAGTGATGTAATGGCTACGAAATTGTTTTCTTTTCCATCTGTACAAGAAAGTCATGCAAAGGAAATAATAAATAAATAGCCACCACAGAATATGACCCAACAATTTGAGGCTGGGGTGGGGAGATTATATAAGAACTTGAAACTCTGTTCTCCTGGCTTTTTCCACTAAACCTACCATTAGGCAGAATGAGGAGACTATCAACCATCTTAGGCAGATGATTTTCATTATTATCAAAGAGCAGCAAATTGTCAGTTACCTAGTTTATTCACGTATTTTTGCTGCTCCAGAAAGGGAGAGGGGCCTCGGTGTCTGGGAGATTCTAGGAGTTGTAAATCCCATAAATTTAACTATCCTAAATTCTCCCCCGCCTCAGCTCTGCCTTCCCCATGCACTCTGGCTAGGGCATTCAGTTTACTATCCCTCTTGCAACAAAGTCTTTAGTGCAGTGGGAATACAGGAAGACGATTTAACCCAGGACAACTGTTCCAGGATTCAGTGGCACCTGGTGGCTTCCGTGTTGGTGTGTGTGTGTGTGATGAATCTTTTCTGATTTTAGTCTGAACTTCAAGGGAGCTACCCAAGATGTTGGACCTATTTGGGTGGGGAGAGTTCAGCTCCTTACTAACATTAATTAAAGTTCAGACTAAAGCTCAGAGCAAATTCACTGTCCCAGTGACATGGATGCCACCAGCTGCCTGTGCTAGTATTATCTACTGAGATGGGCAATGGTTTTCTCAGGATCCCAGGCGGGCAGGTGAAGAGCTATTTATTCCAGCAGGACTTTGATTTTTTATTTTTTTTATTTGTAGGGTGATCAGACCTTGTATAATGTGCTGGACTTCTATTTGTTTTTTTAAAGGGCAGGTTTATGATTAATAATAATAATAATAATAATAATTTATTATTATTTACAGTTGACCTTCCATATTTGCTAGACTTAGGGGTTCAGGGCTCTTACAAAAGTGGAAAAACTGGAAATATCAAAATCTGTATGTCTGTGTCTATGGGAAAGGGACCAAGCATGGTCAGCAGAACGGACACCCAGGGTCCAAACCAAGTCAGGCAAAGGGAAGAGGCAGTCGGAATGGTGGCCCTATACTTCCTCTCTCTTGCCCATCTCCTTCCTTGGATGTGGGGGGCATTGGGAGAAGGTTTTTGCTGTGAGCTGCCCTTAGGTGGCCAGGCAGCTGGTGGTGGTAGAGGAGGAGGATCAGAGGTGGGTTTTTAAAGGGCTATGTGGCCTGATCAGAACTACGAAGAGGGAAGCTTTCCCTGGAAAAGAGATAACTGAGGTGGGAAGAGCAAAGCTTCAAGACACTTGCAAATAATGAAGTCTATGAAAGTCAAACTGCAAATGTGGAGGGCTGACTGCAATAATAACAATAGCAATAATACTAAATATAGTCTTTGCTGCTTAGGTTCAGCAGCAAAATGGTTTGGCCTGGCACTGGCATGCTACAGGACAGTTTGCTGGGGATGGTGGGAGTTGTAGTCAATGTCTCTGGAAGGTGTTAGGTGGAAGAAAGCTGCTATTGCAGCTTAGATTTGCCAGGGCAAAGGAAGTAAATTCCAGTAGAATTATAACCAGGAAACTGGCAATCAGATAGGCAGAAAACAGAGTCAGTCAACATTCAAGGAAACTGAGAGGCCTGGGAAATAAGAAGGGGGCAGAAAAGGAAAAAGAAAACAGGTTGTTTTTGGTCGTGCAGGTACAAAAGGACACAGCAAAGAGTTCTCAATGTGAGCTGGTGACTGACCTGGCAGCAGCCTCCTTTCACTTCCTTTTCTGGGATTGCAGGAGCCAAAGAAAGCAAGGAAGTTCCATTCATATCATAAGTGTCTGTCTTTGCATGCCAGTGACCTGGTCCAGATGACCAGCATGCTCTGATTAACAAGGCCCAAGCCAAACCAAGGGGTAAGTGGTAGGATATGAGTCCTTCAATATATAGTCTTCATGACATTTCAGTGTATGGGGTCCTGTCAAGCTATTCTGTACTTCCAATGAACAGGGTGGGATGCAGTGGGGAGGAGAGCTTTTCTTTTTCTGTGCCCTTATGAGCAGTTTGACATGCAGACAGCAGATGTTATTTCCCCCAAGAGGGCAATAGATAGCACTTTTGGCTCATTAGCTTGAAGGTGAATGAAGGGAGGCGAAGAAATACTGTGCCACCTATCTCAGCTTTCAATGTCACAACACCTTGCTTGCCCCACTTTTGAGGTCCTCACATTTGGAGGAACCTTCAGAGTACAAGACTGTGACTGATATCCTATGTCACTTCAGTATAAGCATAAATATCCATTTGTAGAGTTATGTTACACTGGCATTATGCACCTCCTAAACAGAATAGCAGTGTAGCACAGTGTACGTGTTTCAGTGCGCCTGGACTATGTGCAGCATGCAGAGGCAATTCTTATTCACGTACCACTCTAGGTACTTTCATGCACTGCCTCAGTGCATCTTTTCCACATGCACAATTCCCACTGCCACCACCGTCAATCAGCTAGATAGAAATTTTGTGCACATCATCCACAACATTCACTTTGAGTATGCAGCACAACTTACATCTACATATGTCACCAACAGGATTCTGGTCTATGCCTGCAGAAGGAAAAGAATGCACTTAAGTTTCTATACAGCTGGGAATTTAGCTATGCAGAGTAGTTCCTGACCATGCTGTTATGCATGTATAAGTTCATCCAGGGCACAGAGCTGGTGGGGCATTTGACAACAGGGGCAGGAGGCACTGTAACTCTATGGCTCTGATATGGTTTAATTGGCAAAATAGATTAACTGGCAGATAGGTTTAATTGGCATAAAATATAAATCATATAAATATAAAGCCATGACCTGGTAACAGGTCAGAGGTGACTCTGAGAATGGCTGAGTCTGACTTAATGGATCTTTCAATAAGAAACAAGCCATCTCTGAGAAGAGCAAAAACTCCTGTGGTTTGCATATCCTATAGAAGGCAAAGCCATAAAACCGGTTATCAACTTAATCTGGCACCTACCTATGTGTCGCAAGTTCTGAAAACAAAAAGTCTTGCTTGTTTGACAGTGCTGGTTCAGGAAAACAGGAAGATTTCAAACGAATCCATATTTGGATCATCTCCACACCTGTGATCTTTTTCCTGATCTTCATCCTGAAGACTTGAAAATCTTTTGCCATCCACGTTAAAAGCCAGCAACTTGTTTCCTTCAGACATTAACAAACATTTATCCCGTCTTGTGTCTTTGTCTACTATGCAAGACAAAGGTAAAGAGTCATTAACACCTCACACCTCCAGGGAAGATTTTTGGGTATAAAGAGCCCTTGAATTGGGTCACACAGACAGCACTTCAGTTTCAGGGATCCTCCTTGTCACGTTGCCTTTTGACTTTGGACATCAGTCCAAGTCACATCACCACTTCTTTGCTTCTCTCTGCGTGGTAATTATAACCCAATCCCTTTTCTATTCCCTGTATCAATTTTCCTCCCATCCTTTTCAAGTTAGCCTTGTGTGATTACTTGTGTGTGTGATTATTTGTGGGTGTATGCATGTATATTTTCCCCCAAGAAAACACATTTAAATTGCACTATAAGTTTTCTGACTGGTCTCTTTTGCAGTAACCTGGTAAATATAGGTGTCAGATCTCACTAAGTTACCCCCCCCAGGCCCATTTTTGAGTGAATTATTCCCCATATATGTTTTTGGGGTAACAGCACAGGCCAGCTCTTTCTCTGCACATTTGCCTTCCTCTGATAGGTTTAATATGCAGAGTGGCCAATTATCACCTGCTGATGCCTGCAGATTAAATTGCTGCTAAAGCAGGGATAAAGCAGGAAAGTGTGGCTCTCCAGATACTGTTGGGTTGAAAATCCCTTTGCCATTGCCATGCTGGCTAAGGGTGATGAGAGCTGTAGTCCAAGAGCATCTGATGGGTCACTGCAGTGCTAAGGTGGGTTCACATCAATTTGTTTAGTCATTGTAACATGTGCTCAGTGCCTCAGGGAAGTAAAAGAGGAAAGGGGCCCCTAGAGGTAAGCCTGAGGAAGACATGGAAGCAACCAAACAGGTTTTCTGGATAAAGAATCCCATTGTCCTCTGAGGACCCAGCTGAATCCAATATACTTGCTTCAGGAACACCTGAGAGCTAATTCCGCTGAAGAGTGAGTATCTGATGTGTTTAGCTAGAAGTGATCAGGATATATTTCTTCATTTTTGGTGTTTTGGAAACTCCTTCAGTTATCAGATCCATATATATTTTTTTTGTACATTTGAGACTGTGCCCAAGGAAAGAGTTCTTGTGCTCTCTTGCTATATAGGCCTTTTCCACACTGGGGAATTAAAATGGCACAGTGTGTCCTCGACAGAGGTCATCTGCACCTTGGAGCAGGCTTGCTTCAGACTACTTACCGGAGATCTGCACCTCAGTCTGCTCGAAAACGCCCCCAACTGGTCCTTCTGTGCGCTTTTTAAAGACCGGAAAAAAGCGGTTTCTCATTTTTCTGGAGCGTGCCATTTCGTACCTGCTCCCTTGTGCAGATTCACAGGCTTGCACCAATGCAAGCCTGAGATCTGCGGAGGGCAGGCTTTAGGAGTGGCAAGCTTCAGCGGTTGGTTGAGACCCACGACCAAATGGAAGCCGCCATTTTGGAAGCCAGAGCAGTGCAGATCTAAGACCTCACACTGCTCCGATTCACTCTGGACCAGAAGGAGGAGCCAGAAGATCTGGTGAGTAACGGCATGGAGAAATTCCCTCACCTCGTGCGGAAATGACCATAGTTACTTGGAACCTCCAACCAAACTGTTTTCTTTTTCTTAAAATATAGGTTGAGATGGTTTTTTAAGAAAGCCAACATGGTGTAGTGGTTTGATCATTGGACTGTGGACCCTGGAAATCAGGATTCAATTCCCTGCTCAGCCATGGAAACCCACTGGGTGACCTTGGGTGCATCACAGACTCTCAGCCCCAGAAAACACTATGATAGGTTTGCCTTAGGGTCATAAGTCGGAAAGCAACTTGAAGGCACACAACAAGCAATGGTCTTTTAAAGTTGAGATGGTCTTTGTATCCAAGATAGGTGTCCACATGCTTAAGACTTAAATATCAGTTACCAAAGGATCTCTGGTTTGGAGTGGGGAGGTTACAGATGAGTTCAGTGGTTGGGAGGTCCAGTCTCTTTCCTGGGAAAGGTGGGTAGAGTTTGGAAGATAACTCACAGAAGAAGAACTGCTCTCTGAGCTCTATCGTATTTGATCCATTGGGGTTGAGGGCAATGGCCATTTTCATACCACACTGTTACAGTGGTATTATTCCACTTTCAACATCCTGTGGAATTCTGGGGTTTGTAGTTTCCTGAGGCCAAAAAGATCTCTGACTGAGAATTCTAAATGCCCCTCCCTAAACTGCAAACCCCTGAATTCCATAGGAGGGTGAAAGTGGAATAATAGCACTATAACAGTGTAGTGTGGAAATGGCCAGTGGTCAGTCTAAGGACAGGAAGAATCCGTTCCTTGAGGGCAAGGTCAGTTGGGCCTTCCAGGAATTGGGTGGGGAGAATTTTTGCTGAACTCCATCTTCTACATTCTCAATGTAGGATGGGGAAACAACCTTGACAGTCATCTATTTCTCATCCCTGTGCTAAAAGCACCAGAGAAGTGTGTTTAAAAGAAGAAGAGAAGAAAAGCTGTAACTGTACTGGGCTGGGTCATCCATTGCCTGAAATTTTGGCTGAGAAAATAAGAGGCCTTCAGTAAAAAAAACCAGCCTCATGAAGCTTAGGCAGGAGGGATTGCTGTCCTGCTAAATTTCCTCCTTGCCTTTTGCAAAATCTGTCCCAGGTGTGGAACATATGCTGCAGATCAAAGGGAATAATGCAGAAGGGCTTCATTTGAAATCTTTAAAGGTAAAATGCTCTAAAGGCAAGTTCTTTCAGACTAGGAAAGAATTTGTGCCCCTCAAGTCTGTGAATCAGACGGATGGTGCAATTGTCTAATTGCACAGCTGAGAGAAGAAAGGAAACAAGGGAATCTTGGGGGGCGGGGGAGAGAGATCAAATAACAGAGAATCCCCCCAGACTCTGTGTGCTCAAGTGAATTTCCTCCGTACATGTGCCTTTGTGAAGATGGGGGCTCTATTTCTTCTTCAGTTTTATTCACAGTCCCATCTGACAAGAGCACAAGGCAAGAACAAAGCATTTTGATGGCTGGAGTGAAAAGATCAAGCAAAAGCTTTAGAGGGAGGGAGAAGAAAGGAGAAAGGGGCATAATATGCAACCTGGAAACTCAGCTCTCCATAAAAATAACAGCTCCCAAGCATTTTTTTGTTTCTTTGTTTTGTTTATCTGTTATGCAAAGCTTGGGGGCTAAATAGATATGAGAGAGATAACTAAGTGTTCCTCAGAAGTGCAGATGCAAAGTTACCAATGTCTGTTTTCTCTGTATCCAATTGCTTAACTGAAAGTACTGAACAAAGCCTTTATTGTATTCTCAGTTAGTGAGCTGAAGGGTACAGCTAAATTGTTGTACATGGATTGATGCCTAGAACAAGATCAAAGACTTGCACAAGGTTTGGTGCATTACATTGGTTAAAATGTGGGCTCCCCTTTGCTCTGCCACATCCTCTTCAATTCTTCAGCATTGAAGAATGCTGGCACTGTCTGGGAAACACCCAAAGATTGAAGAAGTTACTTTTTTTGGACTACACCTCCCAGAAACCCCCAGGCAGAGGCTTGTAGTCTAACAAAGTAATTTCCCAAGCTCAGAAAATAGCTCACTGTGCTTCTCCTCTCCACTTCAGTCTCCTCAGATCATGGAAGAACCGAGAGCATGCACAATCAATCTGAGCAAGTCCACCTCCTTATTTGTACAGTTATTTTAGAGATTTTTGAGGTGGCCCTCTGCTGTTTTGGCACTGTGACAAGAGAGTCTTCTTGCTAGATGCTCTGGGTCAAAAAAATACTGTGCTAAGAAGAAGTTATCCTATCTTATAAAGAAGCTGAGTGGATCCATCATTATGAGTTTGCTATTCTCCTAGAAGCAGGTGGTGCATATTAATTAGGTGAGAGGTTTTTTTAAAAAAAAACCTTTTAATTATAAGAAGGGTCATGTGAAGAGTTCAAAAATCAAATAACTTCCTAAAAGTAGAATATATTTAAGTTAGTTGAAGTGAGAAGGAACAGCCAGCATGGTACAATGGCTGAGTGCTGGACCTAGGGGACCAGGATTCAGATCTCTGCTCAGTCATGGAAACTAACTGGCTGACCTTGGGCAGCTCACACTCTCTCAGCCTCAGAGGAAAGCAATGTCATCCCTTCCAAACAAATGTTAGCAAGGAAACCCGGAGATAAGGTTCCCCCATAAGGGGGAAATGATTTGAAGGCACACAACAACAATAACAACAACAAGAAAGAGGGGCTACTGTCTGTCTAGTAAGACACTGAAAAACATGTTTATATGGAACTAAAGAGTTTACAACCGGTTCTCCCAATTGTTTTCTTTGTCAGAATAGAGATAATATTTTGTGTACTCTCATTTCTGCTTCATGTTCTCCACCATGAAGTCTGCAGTACAGCAGGCCCTTAGTATCCGCTAGGGTTTGATCCAGCCCCTGCTCCCCTGTGGATACCAAAATTTGTGGATGCTCACATTCCATTATTGTAAGGATATAGTAAAATGATGCCCCATACACACACACATACACACACACGGCATTATTTTACTACATATTGGCAAAATCAAAGTGGATTTTTGGATTTTTTAAAAAATATTTTCAAACCGTGGTTCATTAAATCTGTGGATACAGAATCTGTGGATTTGAAGGGCCAACTGTAGCTACTCCTCACTAATGTAGAGGCAAGTGCAACTTCACCAGATCTTTATGGGATTGTATCCATTCTTCTTTTCTTTACTCCTTCTTGTGTTTTTTGCCTTTGATTATATACTTGATATGTTTTACATATGTTTTAAGTATTATGTTTTTCATACTTATTTGTTGCAACTAGATAGAAGAAACTAAGACAAACTTCTTTGTGCCTTATCCGTACTGCTCATCATTTCTGAATTTCATAGACAACCAATTTTCTGCTTCTTCTCACTCCCCTTGTACTAGCGGTCAGACATAATCACAGGTATTCTCTCTTTAAATTGTTCTAAACAATGGTATTGTACTGCACCCAAACCATTCTCTAAGAGCTGAGAGCAATTTTATATCAGATAATCAAGTGTAAGAATCTTTATTTTTCATTTCTCATCATAGGACCAAAGTCTGTTAGCTTTCTACATTTTATGTGTTTTATGATTTTTTGGATCTTAGGCCATTTCTGCACTACACTATTACAGTGCTATTATTCCACTTTCAACATCCTATGAAATCCTGGGGTTTGCAGTTTAGGGATTAGAATTCCCAGACAGAGAGCTCTTTGACCTCAGTAAACTACAAACTCCAGAGTTCCACAGGATGTTGAAATAGCACTAAACAGTGTAGTGCAGAAATGGCCTTATTTTTCTTCATTGGGATTATTCTTTTAAAAAATCCTTTGAGATCTATATTTGGTTCAAGTTTGGTAGCCATTCACAAAATGCTTTCAGTTGATCTGAAGAATCAAGACAAGAAAGAATATGCAGTCTTAAACACATGTATGCCTCAATGGATTTGGTTTTGCATATCAAAAATACATCCATCAACATATCTGCTCTCTGCTACACCTGTCTACCTCCCCCCACCTCACCTATTTCTTCTTTTCCATAAAATTGCCGAGGTTGGCTAAAAAGTAAAATAGCAATAAAGTAATAGTTTTAACTAAAACATTAAAGATCACCAAATAAAAACACATTAATGAGAAGAAACAGCACCCATAAAATCTACTTCAGCAGCACATTAGCTTAGATCAGTGGTTTCCAAAATTTCGTCCTCCAGGTATTTTGGACTTCAGCTTCCAGAATTCCTTGAGTGTTGGCCAAGTTGCCTAGAGCTTCAGGGAGTTGAAGTCCAAAACATCTGGAGGACCAAAGTTTGGGGTCCTCTGGCTTAGATGATTTGTCACTGCAACAGCAAAGAAGCTTGCCCAAATAAAAGTACACTTTGCCTGCTGAAGTGAAGCAAGAGAGAGAGAGAGAGCAAGCAAGGACTTCTGGAACCTGGGAGCAAGTACTGAAAAGGGCCTGTCATTAGTTACTGCTGAATATATCTTTGATGGTGGTGGGATTGAGAAAAGGACTTCTTCTGAAGCTCTTAAAGCTGGTGAAGTCAAAGTTAATGATGCCTTCCCATTTTAAGGCTATAGTAATCTGGTTGTCAAGGAAATGGAACCTTAACTCCCTACCTATTGAATAAAGAAATTATATCTCCAATTCCTCTTTAGGAACTTGACCTTCAGTGCTTTAGGGAGTTATTTTACCATAGGAAGGTTTTCTGCTGCTTCAGTCTTCAAATTTCAAGTTCTAAAGTCCTTATCTTTGGGAGCATAAAAGATAAATTTAAGGAGCCAAAATAAACACTCCCTTCCTCTTTGCTACCATTTTCCCCTCCCTGCTGGATCCTGTATTGTTTTTAAATATGTTGTAAGCCACCTAGAGTCCTATTATCAGGAGAAAGGTGGGATATAAATGAATAAAATAACAACAATAACATTATAAGAGAGATGTCCCTTATTTGTCTCTTGGAAAGATTGTTCACAAAGAAATACAATAGCCTGTCCACATTCGCAAGGGTCCAGGATACAGAACCCTCATGAAAGTGGAAACACCATGAATATTCCCCCTCCTGTAATTTCCCTTACATTGCCCTCTGGAGCTTCCCCCTCCCATTCCTTTGCCTCTGGCCTTGGCGTGGGTAGGGGGAGAAAAAAGACAACCTTAAAGGCTTAGCAGTACTTTCCCCTCAGACAGAGAAGAGCAGAGTTTTGGAGTTCTAATTACTTTCAGTGGACATCTTGAGAAAGGAGGAGTAGGACTTGCTGACTAATCAGCAGCCAATACACAGCAGAAAGTGCAACCACATGGCAGAAAGGCCATGCCTTCAGCAGTGGGAGGGGGCTTGGCTCACCCAAAGGGGAAAAAAGTCCATTTTAAACACAAGGCTGGCAAGCGTGGGGTGAGGAATGCAAGCAATGGGAGGAGGGAAATGAGAGTCGGGGTAGAGGGAAGCACGTGCCCCAGAATAATCAAATTCCCAAAGGTCAAACCTGGGAATGTGGAGGGAGGACTGCAATATCTTTTCCAATTATACTGTGGCAGAGTGGTGAAATGTAGGAATATCCTTAGAACTTCACACCAACTGCTCTACATACACTGCACCACATATTCCTCTCCTTTCTTAGGCCCTTTTGTCTCCAGATTTCCTTCACCTTGTTCTTTTAGGTTTTATGTGTTTCTCCTTTTCTACGCTGCCCTATATTTCTCAGTCTGCTGCCTTCCAAGGTTCTGGCCTATTCATTTTCTTAGGTTGTAGTGTTTCTTTTACCTCTCCTTTCCTCTGTACTTCTGCATTGCCCGACCCTCTCCACAATTTATGCATCTCCAATGGTTTTTTTTTTAATATATCAAGTCAGCCAATGCCCTAGATCTTCCACAGTGACACAGTCCCTTCATGCAGTTCAATGTAGAATCTTTCTTTCTTTCTTTCTTCTCTCTCTCTCTCTCTCTCTCTCTCTCTCTCCAATCAGCACTCTTGGCTTTGTCCTGTTGTTTTAGACTGAAGAGAGGGACAAAACGAAAGGCCGTAAAGTCAAGATTAATAAATCAGAGCTGTCAGTCTGCCCAGGACAATTGTGTAAACACAAAAGAAACAGCTCTGTTTTTCTTTCTCCCTATTGGGTTATCTGGCATCATGTTCTTCACCTCTGGGCAATTCATACTTGGCAATGGTGTTTTTAATCTCATTTTGATGTTTGCAGAAGCGGTCATGTGGGGTAGGTATTTGCTTTCAGCTTCATTTTGTGAGAGAAGGGAGTTAATCACTGTCACCAGCACTAAAACCTAGCAAAAGAAAATCAGGATGTGAGAGCTGTACTTTCCAAAAAGAGAAATCAGAGTTACAGCTTCTCTTCCTTACAAACACAGTCCTAAACTGTTTTTCTCCAGTTTATTTATGTTATGTGGGTATGCCCATGGACAAGCAGTCTCCCAAGTGGTCTGTTAGACATTATCTAGTCAACACACCAGCCTCATTAGAGCTCTGAATCATTGCTGTAACGAAGATTGAGAAATCTGTTTTACAGAGGGCTTGCCAGAATTAGAACTGGTGGTCCTGGGTGGCTCCATTGTCAGAAAGGCAGTGAAAAAATTCTGTGTTTTAGTCCACACTTTAAAGGAACTGTCCAGGGTCCTGAACTATATCACCTAATAATTTTGGCACTGTAGATAGCTCTTTTAAAGTTCAAACGAAACCCCAGAATGGATTCACCACCCCATTGACATGGAAGCCACTATTCATTACTGATTAGAACTGACAAACAGCTATCAATCAGATAGAAAAAAAGACAACCCAACTTTGTGTGATTTGGGGGGGGATATGTTGGTTGACTCTTCTCTAGTTTACTCCTTTGGCCTCAGCCAAAAAAACAAAAACAAAAAAACCCAATGGGTTGAAAAGTGGACATTTATATTAAGATTCTTGTGTAATTGAAACCCATATGACAACTTGGTTTTAGTATAGTATACATGTATTGTATTTGCATATGAAGAATCAACTCTATGGTGCCTATGCCAAAACCAGCTGAAGTTGTGATGAATCCCATTTTAGTGGATGTACAGTTGTTGACAGTTTTGACTTTGGAACCAAACAAATCATGTACCAAAGAACAAAGGGGATTTTTTAAAAAAGACTACAAAATGTATGAAAGACCAATAGTGTTTACAATTCTTTGTGTTAAGAACTTATTTGCAAAAATCTGGATGCATAACTTTTTTGTTACTAAAATTTGAAAATAACATCATTTCTTTTAAATGCATCCTTAACAAGGCAAGTAGCACTGACTTAACCACTGGGCACCACCAGCTTGGCAGTCTTCCTTCCGCCATCAAAGAGGGACCAGATAATTGCTTGGCTGGATCTCAGATGAACGTGGAGAAGGATGGTAAAGCACCAAGCTGCACACCCTTTTTTGTTGTTGTTGTTGTTGTTGTTGTTGTTGTTGCTGTGATTGTTATTGTGGAGAAATTCAGATTGGGAGAATTTTGGGATATATATAGAAGCGATAAATATGCACTGTCTTCTTCCTTACATGTGAGTTTTATTCAAGGTACTGGATTGACTCCACAAAGCTCTAAGCAGCCTGAAGCTATAATATCTGAAGGACCACCTCCTCCCATGCAAGTCTGCCCCAAATTTGAGATTTTCAATAGAGGCCCCTTTGCATATCACACCACCTTGAGGGGGCTGGACTGGTGGGAACCCAAGATAGGACACAGGACAAAGGAATGGATGCAATTCCATAAAGATCCGATGAAGTTACAGTTGCATTTGTATCTACATTAGCAAGGAGCAGTTAATGCAGACTTCATTGTGAATGTGAAGTTGAAATGCCAGTACTCAAGATATCATCTTTATTTCTGATAAAACAACTGGAAGAACTAGTTATAAACCCTTTAGATCCATATAAACATCTTTTTCAGTGCTTTACTAGATAGCAGCCTCTCTTCCTTGTTGTTATTGTGTGCCTTCAAGTTGTTTCCAGTTTATAGTGACCCTATGGTGAACCTATCAGAGGGTTTTCTTGGCAGAAGGGGTTTATCTTTCCTCTGAAGCTGAGAGAATGTGACCTCCCTAAGGTCACCCAGTGGGTTTCCATGGCCAAGCAGGAATTCAAACCCTGGTCTCTAGAGTTATAGTCTAGTGCTTAAACTCTACACCACACTGGTTCTTGATCCTGTGATTTCAAGCCCCATAAAATGAATGGCTCTGTCACACTTACACATCCTACACCACTGATAAATGCAGATACAGCCAACTGAGTACCCAGTAGCAGTAATGTGAAGACCTTGATTGAGAGCTATACTGAGGATAAGCCTCCAAAGTATTATGCTGGGTCAGCTTCTGAATGGACATTGAAAATCATATGGTGGAAAGACACATGCCAATTTCAATAGACGTTTGTACTGGAACAGCCATTCTCTGCTCAGTCCCTTGTTGTCGCAGGTTGATAACCAGCCCATTAACGCAAATGCTTTTTATAGCAGGAAATCCTGGATCCTGACATCAAGATGGTAATGTAATCAAACTCAGATTTCTGAAAAAATAGGGTAGCATTGAAACTCCTAGCTTAGGATGCACTTAATGTTTGAGATCTAACTCTAGCAGTGGTATTTCAAGGGGAAAACACCTCTCTTCAGACTTCAGGCATAATAAACTAATGACTTTGGGCATTTGCATGGGCTGAGTCTTTTGGCAAGATTCTGGGAGCTGTTATACAAAGAAGTAACCTTTCCAAACCCGGGACATGCATACAAATCTGACCCCATCATCTTCAGACCATCCTCTTCTGGGCTCCTTTTGGGACCTTTGCCTATTCAAAAGACACATTCTTAGCAAGTTTGGCTGAATGTACTTAGAAACTTCCACATGATATAATAGGGAACTCACAACGTGCACGTCTTCCTCTGACTTCCCTTTCCCCCCTCCTCAGCTTTAAGCCCTGGTGTGTTCCAGCAAATCCACAGGAGAAATAAGAGATACTTCTCAAAGTGGTCAAAAGATAGTTGTTTATCTGTAGAAAAGCCTAACATGTTTCAATCTATGTGTACTTCTTCAGGTAGCTAGATGGAAGCAAACCACCAGTTATCAATTTGTCCTGCAAGTGGTTCAAGAATTAACCAGCTCAGAAGTTTCTGGAGAAGTTTCTTATTCTAAGTGGTCCCTGAAGAAAGCCTTAAGAGTATGCATAGACTGAAATGCACTGGACATTTTGTCCAAGAACAACCATCTTTTGGGTGTCTTGGGACATGTCTCTTGTTTCCTCTGTGGATTCCATTGGATGCTCTTTTGTATTCCAGCTAATGCCTGTGAAAGGCAATGGGAATCCTTTGGAAAGTCATTGCCTTTCATCTCACCAAGTCGAAACAAATCAGATGAGCCCTACAGAGGCTGCCACACACCTGGCTGAAATTGTGAATTTAAGGTTGAAAGTTCACAGACCTACTGTCCCCACATGACTACACAGAGGGATACACAACCTCCACCTAATTCGAGCTCAGGATCATCAGATGGTGTTGGACTGCAGCTCCCAGCATTCTTCCCAACTGTCTTGGGCTGATGGGAGTTGCAGTCCAACAAGACCTGCAGAGCCACATGAATCCCTCCCTCCATATTCCAACTGCCATTGTTTTTCTCTGAGGGAGAGATGAGCAGCCAGCCTCTGCTGGGTTTAATCCTCTCCCCTATTGACAGATTTTTCTTGTGGGTAAACCTATAAGATTGTAAGCCTGAGGGCAGGAAGCTGTCAAATTAACAATCTGATTAACAATCAGAAAACCCCATGATAGGTTTTCCTTAGAGTCTCAATAAATTGGAAGGGACTTGAAGACATGACAACAACAGCAACAAGCTGGTCTGGGAGCCTTTTTGGCTGAGATGGACATAAATGCTCTAAACAAACAAACAAAGACAGCCATGAAGAGGACCAGGCCATTACCATCTTACAGAAAACTGACTCACATCACTCCCCATGTAACGAACACAACAGACCAGCGGCACACCAAACCTGCCATCAGCTCATAGAGATGGAACGCATGCTCAGCATATAAGAAAATCACTTCACCCAAAATCACAAGAGCATACACTCTTCAACAACATCTTAAAATATAACCAAACAAACATAAAACGTCCAGGTCAAGAACTCAATAAAACCACCAATTCAAGAAACTTAAAAGCCCCACCAAAGAGGGTTGAAAAGGGCTCACAGAAAAAAAAGTTATGCCAGAATTGCAGCTTCAGACTTCACATGTCCCTATGGTGACTCTGAAAGAAAAGTCAAACAGGGTTTGTTCTCGTCTGCCAATTACATTTGTTTTTCTTTCAAGACCTTCTCTCCAGTCTCATGCACAAGAAAGAAGATGGCTTGTTTTTCAGCACCACAGTGAAGAAACCTCTGTATCCTTTCATAGACATTTTGTTATTGCCTCACATATTTCTGGGCTCAATCCAAGGGTTATGAAAAGATTCTAGGTCTAAGCCCTTTGTCACATTAAAACAGACTCCAGACCATGAATGTTCCTGTCTTCAGATCAATCATCCATGAAGACTCTGATAAACACAACAGAACACAATAGCCAGTGAGTGACATATGTAGTTGTAACTAGGACTGGTGACCAATGCAAAAGAGGTCAATTGACGTCACTGTATTTCAGGGTATTTCAGTGAAATGTGCTGAGCTTCCCTCATTTATATGTTTGACCCTAAACCTCCACCAGATGTTCCACTCATTTTTTTCATATGTATTTTTTCAGAACTTGTGGAAGGAGTCATACAATATTCCTTCTGCAAGGTCCCCAACCCAGTGTACCAAATCAGCTAGGGGGTTGTGGGACTATAGCTCTGTTTCCCTAGCCTCTGGTTGACTTCAGGTGTCGACCTAGACTCATTCCAGGTACTCTCCTAGGTTCATTCCAGATACTCTTGGGCACCAAGGGAGCAAGAAGCACCTGGAATGAACCAGAGTGCATCCCCAGGTAAAGCTGCCAGGGAGTGATTGGTGTGTTTTAGGATGCACTTCGGGGTAACCATGTGGCCAAATAAACCTGGCTATTGGCCTCTCAGGGAACTGAATGTGCCTCCTAGAAAATGCCCCCAGAATCCTCTTGAAAATGTGCCAGAGTTCTGTGGCAGACACTCAAGAATTCCTTGGCAGTGTAAATCAATGTGGACAGTGTTCCCTGAGGGGGCGAATTTTGAAAGCCACTGCCTTCAGAAAACAAAAACAAGCTTCAGCAATAATCAGTAGCAGCAACCACCCACAAACCTAGGCAGCTTTTAGAAAAAGAACTTGTGTCTCTTTTTATCATTTCATCTCTTTATTGTCTGAGGAATCTTGCTTCACAGTTTCAGAAATCTGGATCAGCTTTATTGACCCATCACAAAAAGTGGAAGGAAAACCTACAGGAACACAAAACAGCTTTTGTCAGAGATTTCCATTTCAGTGCAAATTTGCCAATGCCTCCAGTAGCACAGCAGTTCTCTGCACACACAGACGTATGCACACAATCAGACGCAATGAGTGGAACATCTGGTGGAGGTTTAGGGTCAAACATATAAATGAGGGAAGCTCAGCACATTTCACTGAAATACCCTGAAATACAGTGACGTCAATTGACCTCTTTTGCATGGCAGTTAAGGGACCCATTAACTTGAGTCAGTGGTGGGAGTGTTTATATGGAAAATATAAAGCCAGGAAGTTTCTCCTGATTGTGATATCGAGGCTATCAAGTAGCCTGTATTTCTCAGTGTTTTTCTTGTATAGCATCACCCTCCCTCACACAAACTTTCTCTGCTCAGCTCTTGTAATGCAACTTAACCCATGCCTGTTCAGGAAACATTGCTTTTTCTTACTTTTATTTTTAATTGAATGGAAGTACCTTTTTCCTTTGCCTGCTGAACATCACAGATGCCTACCAGATTCTAGCAGATTCTACCAGAATCTGTATTAAATCACAGCTGGCTAAGGAAGAAGAGATTTCATTGCCAGAAAGAGTCAGCAAGGCTCAAAGGCCTGACTGAGGCCTTTTCTGCAGGATGATGCTCTTGCATGTTGTTGTCCCATCACAATCCTAGCAGTGCCTCTGCCAGGATGGGAGCATGTTTCCAGCACTCCTCTTTGCACATGATCAACTGCCTACGGAAGGGAGTGTGAGGGACATGCCCTTTCCTTCTGTACATCAGCTGGCCTTCTTCCCATGCTGCGCTGGGGAAGGAAGTGCCTCCATCACAGTTCCTGCCCTTCCACATGGCAATCACAGGTGCTTAATGGATTTAATCCACTGAGCGTATATCTTGCGATTGGGATGCATGGGATAGGATGTCAGTGGGGCTGCAACAATGTCGTGAAAGAGCATGACCTGCAGACTGCCATGCGGAAATGGCCTTAGTGTCAGAGACATTGTTGCTACGTGGCACAGGAGCAAGACATTTTAAAACTAACAGCATTTGTACTCATTTTTGCTAAAACAGTATTATCAGTGCAAGACGTTTTATTTTTTTTTATTATTTATTTTTATAAAGTTTCATATAAAAACAGTGAAACAAAACAACATTAACATTCATTCAAGCTCATCAAAGGTATAACACGTAAATATCTACATACATACCAAATTTATATTCTATTACTTTAATCTCATTCTTCAATCATCCATGACTTTCCCCCAAATAAGGCATGCTAGTAAATCCAAAAGAAAAGGTTCAACATGTCTTTCTATCACATTTTAAATATTTTGTTCCTGTGTAGTTACCATTTGTTAATCAAAAATCAATGTTCACCATCTTTATATCTCCCCACAGGTTTCTGAAATATTTTATCACACATTCCCATTCTTTGGTAATTTTTTCAAATTTATCTCCTCTTAGTACATAAGTAAACCTGTCCATTTGTAGTATATCAAAAAGCTTCATCTCCTATTCAGCTATAGAGGGCAGCATTTTTTGTTTCCACTTTTGGGCTAACAGACTTTTGGGCTAGCAGACACTGTCATATAGAATATTAACTTCCTGGCCTTTTTTTCTATATTGTTGCTCATTATTGTAAGCAAATAGAGTTCAGGAGACATTTCAAAATGAAACCCTAAGATTTTTTCCATTTGAATATGGATCATATTCCAAAAGTTTTTTACCTTTTTACAAGACCACCATTGATGAAAAAATGTTCCAATTTCAGAGTCACATTTCCAGCACTTATTAGGATATTTTACATTCATTTTGGATAATCGCTCAGGCATTAAATACCACCTTAAATACATCTTGTAAACATTTTCTCTAATATCTTGGCACGCTGTATATTTTAACGTTTTATTCCAGATTTTCTCCCATTGATCTAGGGGAATTGCATGAGAAAAATTCTGTGCCCATTTTATCATAGAAACTTTAACAGATTCTTCCTCTGTATCCCATTTTAATAAAATCTTGTAGATTAACGACATGGTTTTTGGTTTTCCTGAGGTTAAAATTGCCGTCAATTCTTCCTCTTTTGATTGATAGCTATGTAGTTTTATGTCGATTTTCAATTTTTCTGCAATTTGTCTATACAACAGCCAATAACATCTTGTTCCATTTTCATTTAATTCTTGTTGTGTTCTTACTGTAATTTGATCATTTTAAAACTCAATCAAATCTTCATATTTTATCCATCTATCAAAAACACGTTCTCTTTTTGGTAATATGCCTCATGGGGTGAGACCCAAGAAGGTATTTTCAAGCAACTTCTTAAAAAATATTTCCTCCATACATTCATAAAGGGGTTTTCTTACATAATGGTTACTAAATTCCTTATTAATCTTTGCTTTGTTGAACCATAGATAAAAGTGCCATCCTGACCATAGGTCAGCACCTTCTATATTTAACAACTTTGTCTTATCGAGTTTAATCCAGTCCTTCCAGTTCATACAACACGCATGGTAATATAAAACTAAGTTCGGCAAACCCAACCCACCTCTTTCCTTTGAATCTTGTAGAATTTTTTTGTTTCACTCTCTGTCTTTTCTCCCTGCAGGCAAATTTGGAAATCTCACTTTGCCAAGTATATATCACTTTATCATTATGTATGATAGGAACTTTTGGTACAAAAAAGGTAATTTAGGTAAAACGGACATTTTAACTACAGGGATTCTCCCCAGAAAAGACAAATTTAAATTACTCCAATTTTTAAGATATTTTTGAATATTTTTCCATATTATTTCATAATTGTTTTTAAATAAATCTGAGGGTTTTTTTTAGTTATTTGAATTCCAAGATAATTGACATTTTTAGCAATAGTATATCCAGAAAAATGTGATATTTGCATTTCTTCTTCCAAAGAGGTATTTTTAGTCAATATATTTGTTTTATCTTTATTCACGTTCAGTCCTGAATATCTTTCAAAAGTTTCTAAAATAAATTCTTTTAACTATTTTTATTAAAATTTCTAAAAAAAAAAAAAAGTATAAAATGGGAACATTGCTTCTTAATGTCCCCCCCAACTCCCATAACAAGTTTTCTTCTCCAGTTTTGCCCAGCTGAATCAAACAAAAGGTACAATACAATACAATACAATACAAGGAGTCCAATCCACTATACATAGAATCTTTGGTATAACAAGCATAATTTGTCTTTTAACCAGTCAATACATTTTTTATCAAATTATATCATTATAATCATTAGCTTTACAATTGCAGCCACTCTTTTATTTTGCTCCATTATCTATCAAATTGTTCAATAGATTTGTTCTTTAATGCATTTGTCAATTTTTCCATCTTCATCATTTCCATAACCTTTAATTTCCATTAATTTAACTTTATTTTTAAAAAGTTTCTAAAATAACTTTTAATTCTTTGAAACTCCTATCAAACTCTTCTAATGTCATCATCAAATCATCTGCAAAGGCTTTGATTTTGTATTCATGGCCTTTAAACTTCATCCCCCTTATCCTGGAGTTGCTTCGCACATTTTCAATCAAAACCTCAATTACCAATAACAATAGAAGCTGGAATAGTGGGCATACCTGGCGGGTGCCTCTCTGAATAAACAATCTCTCCATTTTTTCTCCATTAATAATAATTTGTGATGTTTGATTTGTATATATAGTTTTGACCCACTTCAAATAACACTCTCCCATATTCATTTTTTCACATGCGTTTATCAAAAAATTCCAGTTAACAGTATCAAAGGCCTTTTCAATATCTAGGAAAATCGCAACCAATTTCTTTTGAGAATGTTTCTCACACAGTTCAATTATATTGATGATATTTCTAATGTTATCTATAATTTGTCTTCCTGGGAGGAAATCCGCTTGATCCTCTGGAATTACATCTTGTAATATCTTTTTTAAATCTATTTGCTAGTATCGAGGCAAAGAGCTTATAATCTGCAATTAGCAGCGAAATTGGCCTATAATTCTTGACATTCAATGGATCTTTCCCCTCCTTATGCAACAATGTTATATCTGCTTCTTTCCATAACTTAGGAATGTCTCCTTCCAGTGCTTTATTCATAACCCCTTGCAAGACTAGCAATAATTGATGTTGGAATATTTTGTAATAGGATGCTGGAAATCTGTCCGAGCCAGATGACTTTCCACTATTAGCACTATGAATAGCTTCCATTACTTTTGACAATCTTTATTGGTTTGTTCAGGGCCTCTTTCTGTGTGTCAATTAGAACCTTGATATTTTGTTGAGATAGATAATTCTTTATCTTTTCTTCATTAACTTGTTGATCTTTATAAAGTTCTGTATAGTATTTCAGAAAAAATTCCTTTATCTTGGAAAGATCTATATAGATTTTCTCTTCATGTTTGATTTTAGTAATCAAGAGTTTCTCTCTCTTTTGTTTTAACCATGTGACTAACCAGTTGCTGGCTTTATTGGCCCATTGAAAGAATCTTTGTCAGACAAAAAGAAGCTTATTATTAAGTTCTATATTAATATGTGTTTTTAATTGTTTTTGTAATATCTTTCTTTCTGCAAAGATTTATCTTTATTTCTTAATTCTTCATTTATTTTCTGTAAATTTTCTTTCTTTTTTCCTGTTAATTTCAGCATTCTGTTGGATGAAAAAACCTCTAAGAACAGCTTTACGAGCATCCCAGACTGTAGCTAAATTGGTTCCTTTATTTAGATTATCTTCAAAGTAACATTTTAGTAACTCATTAGCTTTATTTATTATCATATTTTCTTGTAAAAGTCTTTCATTTAGTCTCCAATTAAAGAAGCAATTAGCTTTTCTCCCTCAGAGATAATGTTATTGCACTATGATCAGAGAGACTTCTAGGGAGAATTTCAGACTTAGAAACAGTGTTGATCAATGATTTCAAGAGCAGAAACATGTCAGTTCTTGAAAGTGAGGTGTAGGTTTCTGAATAAAAGGTAAAATCTTTTGAGAGCCCATATAAGTGTCACCAAACATCTATCATATCCAAATTGTTTACCATGGAGTCAAAAGATTCTGGAAGTTTTCCTTGATTCTTTTTAATTGATTTCTCTGATTTTCTATCTAGTTTAGGGTTAATGACGCCATTCCAATCCCTGTATATCATCAACTTGTTATAATCCAAATCTGAAATCTTCCTGTTTAATTCATTATAAAAAATTCATTGCTTACTGTGGGGGCCAGCAATACACCGACCAGCAATAGTGTCTGATCTTGCCATAATACTTCCAATGCTAGGAATCTTCCATCTGGGTCACTGAAAATTTCTTTTGGATGAAGTTTTGGATTAACATAGATTACAACCCTCTTTTTTTATCAGGGGTCAAAACAAATTCAATTCCCAATGTCTTATTCTGAATTGAATGTATTTTTTCATGTTTCACTCTAATTTCTTGGAGACATAAAATATCATATTTCTTTTTCCCGAGATAATGAAAGATTTTTCTACATTTTGGGGGGGGGGTTGAAATTCCTTTAACATTCCATGACAGAATCTTCAAGTCTATCTATAATGTATGATGTTATAACCATAGGCCTTAGATCTTAAAGTCCTCTACTTCTGCTGTTGCTCCTTTTAATTCAGATTCTTGTAGATGTTCCTCTTTTTGTTCTGAATCTTGTTCATCACTGGTCTCCATTTCACCTCCTGCAGTTGCTCTTTCTTCTGCCTTTTCTTCTTCTGGTACTTCCCCTTCTTCTTCTTCTTGATCAGAGGCATTAGATTGGCCCCCTTCAGGATAATGGTCTTCTTTTGTTTCTTCATTTCTGGACCTATGTTTCCAATCCTCTTTATCAAATTTCTTCATGAAATTTTTGGCTTCTTGTATTGTCTCTAGCTTGAAATTTCTCCCTTTAAAATGAAAACGGATGCCTTCAAGTTTCCTCCATCTGTAAATTATATTATGACATTTCAAGTGTGTTGTTATAAATTGATAATCTTTCCTTTTACGCAAAATCCTAGGGGGGATATCTTTGTAAATAATCACTTTCTCATTATCAATTATTAAATTTGTCTCTAAATTTTTTTCAAATTAATTCTTCTCTGGTCTTCTTTCGAGTAAAGTATATAATGATATCTGGAGGCAGATTCTTCTCCCTTGCTATTTTAGATTCAATGCTAAATACACTATATCCAACTCCCACTCCATTCTTTCCCAAGATACATTCAAAAATTCTGCTGAGTCCGGAATTAATCTGTCATACAAATTCTCATCTTTTTTTTCCATTAGGCCTCTTATTTTCAGAGGATTCTCTCTGAATTTTAAGTCTGCTAGGGCCTTTTCATACAAATAACGTTCTTGTTGTTGAATTATGTACTCCATTTTTCCTTCTGTTTTTTCCATTTTGGTCTCTAAATTGGTAACTCTGTTTGCTGTTAATTTCATATCTTCCTAGATAGACTAGTCTTTATTCCTTTCAATTCCACTTTAAAATCATGTTTGATTTCCGTTCTGAGGTCTTTCATTTCTTGTGATAGTTCTAATTTTATACTCCTAATTTCCTCTAACAATGTAAAATATTCCGGTCTAATTTGTTCCTGCTCAGTTGTTGTCGGATCTAGTGATGATTTTCTTTGAGTAGAAGAAATTATAGTCATTTTTGTAGCCCTTTTCCTTGTCTCCATATGATTTTAGATTTGCTATCTATAATCAATAGTTGCTATCCACAAAACAATTGATTCTGTTAATTGTTCTAGTACATTAATTAGATATTCAAATAGTTAATATTGATAATCACAAAAAAAAAGAAAAAAAAGAGAGAAGCAGGTGTAATGAAAAGAAGATAACCTTCGGAATCACCCATTGGTAAGATAAAAGATAATCACAACAAATTCAATCAAATTTCTTACTATCAACAATATTACTATCGACAATATATTTCTAATCAATTGTCTATATCAACAGCTTAAACCAATTTTCTAAATCACCAAAGAACTTAAACTATATGCTTCAACTCAATTCCATTTAGAGATTCATCAATAAATCGATCAGTGACTATAGTGAAATATTTAATAAGCTTTTTCCTTATCTAAATATATATTATAATAAGTTAATATATTATTAAGACACTACTCAGTTATTAGACTAAAAAGCTTATAAATGTAAATATATAAAAGTCTCTAATGAATTCATACATACACTGGTCATGTTTTCTCTTCAACCAAGGTCCACGTAATTCCAATTTTGCTGTTCCACTCAAAAGTTACTATCAATCATAAAAGATTCAGTCTTGGAATTCTCAGTCCTAATCTATAAAGTCTTGATTTATAAATAGTAAATTTAGAATGGTATTTGATTGTAGTCTTGAATGGTCCAAAGATTTAAAAAAAAGAAAAGATAAAACAATGAAAAATGTCTCTATTTGATTTACCAGATTTGTTATGTTCTCAGTCCGGATATTTACAGCCCTATTTGTCCACAGCTCGCTGGTATCCACCAAAAACAAAGTTCTCCATTCTCAATATCCAACTCTCAGTTCACCTTCTTCTTCATAGAAAAGGAAAAGAAAATGCTGTCATAGAAGTATACAGTCTGCTCTCATCGATCTCACTCAAACTACACAAGGTGTTCATGCCACACCAAAAATATCATATCCACTTTCCATGTTGTCAGAGATGTCACTGGTAATTCATATACAGTTCTCGAAAAATAGAAGAGTTCCAAAGTAAAAGAGAGAGAGAGAGAGAGAAGAGAACTTTCTGTTGAAGGTGTCTAACAGTTATAATTCTTATTAAAAGTACAAATGTGTCCCATCCACAGGTCTAAGCTCAGTTCTCTTGACTGCCTTCTGCTGAAATCAAGAGTCGCTGCATGAAAGCAATTCGCTTCCCCACATCTTAGTTCTGTCATGCTTCCAAAGGAAAATGCCAAGTTCTCGACAGATTGATATTGCATTAATTATAATTAGAAAAAAGAAATCAAATCTGATCTTCACAAATTCCCATGCAAAATTAAAAGTCCTGAGGAGTTGTGCTGTCTTACAGCTGTTGTCTTAATAGAAAAAAAAAGAGGGGGGAAATAACAACTCCCTTTATAAGATCCAGACTTTTAAACAGCATGGATTACTGTACCAAAGAGTATTGAAGTTCAAATTCTCTTAACAACGGTATCAGTGTAATGGACCCACTGTCCAACAGGAACTAAAAGTTCAGACAAATAGATGCATATAACTTAATCAGGTCTTTAATTAGTTTAAAAAGTCTGCGGGCACCACTAGCTTGCAGAAGCACACTGATGTCAGTGGCTGTTCCAATCTCCTCTGTCCCAGCTGCTTCCAGCCATTGCAAAAACCATGCTTAGGGTGGAAACTAGGGAGTCAGCGATCGATCTCTGGAACCCCCCTTTTTTCCCCAATACCAAGGAGAAACCAGTCAGCTGTAAATCAATCCGAACCGGCTCCAGCCTCCGGAGAGAGAAGATTCTTGTCAGATTGACAAGGCGGTCTCCATCACGGCACCATAAGTCAGACCGGAACTCCCAAGACTTTTCATTTTTTGAAGCACAGGATTTTATACCTTTGGCACCCGCATCAAGGACATAACTATTCAGAACAATTAGAAGGTGCCTAGATTGGCCGTGTGCTACTCCACAGTTGTCTGTAAGTGGATATTCAAAGGAGTCATTTATCTGAAGCTGTCCTCTGTTTCAAGGACTGAACTCCAGCCAATTTAAAGATAACATAAGCTGTGTCCTTTTAAGTTGTCCCTTAACAATGAGTGTTAATAGACAACTTAGCAATTATACATAAAAAGATATCACACATAAACATGCAGAGTACATGAAAGGCAATGTTGCCTTTCCTCCTGGTCATTTGCTACTGTCCTCCCTTGGGGATGTTTGGAATCTGCAGAATTAAATTCTTTAGCCTTTATTACATACATTTTAGCTATATTTAGGTTTAGTGCTGAATTCAGAAGAAACAAAGAACACTGAGGGGTGTGGCAGGCAACATCATTGGATCAGCTTATTCCTTCATTACAGAAATTTTAAACTATGCCTATAAATGAACATATATGCAAATCTGTATCCTTTTTGTCCTATTTCATCCCCCTCTTCAACTATTTGAGAATGACCACACTGAGAATGATGAGTTTTGACAATAATTAATTGCCAAAACTTTGGTTACCAATTATACTTTTTATTGAATTACCACCTCTCTCCCACTCCACTGGCCACACAAAGTAACTCTCTTACTTTGAGGGGAAGGGGTCCTGTTTCTTAATTTGTGCTGCGAATGAAGGGACAGCTCTTTCCTGTGTTTCTGAATCCTGTAGTCTATACAGAGAATTCAAAAAAAGATCTGAATCATTGCTGGGTCAGTTTTGTACATGTTGTAGTTTGTTTTACTTAAAGTTAAATACAGGCTAGAAATCACTAAAGCAGTTACAAATGCATAATCTAGAATTATGCATTTATGACTGGTTCATATTTAGAGTCCTTAGGTATTCACTAATTTAGGGAATATGAAGGAACCATGAAGGCCCCACAGTCTTCACTTACAGGAGCAGCCACTGTGAGCAAAAAGGGTCTATTCCCCTGTTGGTTAGAAAGCAGCTAACTGGCATTCCTACCTGTTCCCTTGTGCAAGTGATCTCTGGAGTGAGGGGAAATTGTGCATAGTATTTTCATAACCCAAACTGTTTCAGAAAATTATTCTGTATAGAAAAATAATTGGGGTATTTTGTGTGAAAATTACTGGGTTTCATGGTGGGAAAATCCCTCATTTTTGTGTTTTCAGAAACATGCTTTTTGTGCGCAAAAATCAATATTTTTGCATTCCCCCCGCCCCGAAATCATTTTTGAATAAAGAAAACCCTGTGTGTGTTTCTGGAAACAGTGTTTTTGTGAGAAAATAATTTTTAGCATGAAAAATCCATTTCTGGAAGGATATTTGGTGCAAAATTCATGTTTTCTGTGCAGTTTTACATAAAACCCATGTGAGTATTGCCAAATTCATGCAATTTGCAATTTTCATGCAAAAAACAAAACAAAACCAACCAACCAACCTGTATTTCTGCAAAGAATAGTTTCCCAAAACATTTCAGGGTGTGTGAATACCAGGTGAAAACCAGACAAAGTTCTCTTTTCTCTGATATATTTCCACTCTGAGTTTCCAGAGTGTTACGAACCCCTCCCTTTCTTTCTCAGGGAGCCTATGAGAGTGAATGTTATTGCCATCCCTATTTTCATCCAACCCATGAAAAATGGATGGTTCAGATATTGCTTTCTCTCTATCATGGTTTCTCTCTGCTCCTACCTGCAGGACCTCTTGCTAGGTCTACTTTTCTTCTGGACAGATTTTGTTTTGTTTCTTAAATACTCTCTTGGCTTTTAGTGACCTCATCTCAGGCATAGTAAGCAGCTGGGAAAACAAGGGTGCTTTGAACACAGAGCTTCCTATGGCTAGAAGACAGCAAGGACTGTGAAGGAAATGTATTTCACCCCATGTGACTGGGTGGTCCATGTGTAATTTTGAATGTCACCGGAAGGAGCTTGTTAAGGTTGAACATTACCTTCAAAACAGATTGCTTCCACGGAGGTGTTAGCACTTCATTTATTACCAGCCAGTGCATAAATTGCCCTACACAGAGAGAGAGGGGGAGTGGGGAGAGAAAGATAGAGCATTCAATATTATTATTACTATCTGTGCTTTGTTAAAAGAAGAGGGGAGCTATGTTTGTAACACTCAAGAGAGACGCAGGGGTTTTTTCCCCTTAAAATATTATTTCTTAACATCCCCAGTTCATGGAACATCTTTTCAGTTCAATTCAGCTGTTTACAGTATATCTTGTCCTTGAACAACTTAGGCACCACTAGCATGACGCAGGATTTCTGATAGATTCCATTCAACATTTTGTGCATCTCCTTCTTCTCCCCTGACCAGTGTTCTTGCTTGTTTACTCTAGGAGATCCCCCAAAACTCTGGAGACAATCTGTTCTGAGATGTTTTGCCAACTGTCATGTGACCTCAAGGCAAAGAAAAACAGCATCAGCAATGAACCAAAAAGTTCAGCTGATCTTAAAATGCCATGGCAAGCAAAAGGAGAAAGTGAGACAACCATGTCAGGTTGTTGATATGAGACAGGGTACCCCAGACAGACAGGCAGACAGCCACACACATCCTTCTGATTTCTCTGTCATTTCCTTCTCTTGTACAATGGAGGTGTCTTTGCTATACAGCCTGTTCTTCAGTGCCTCTTAATTTGCTGGTTTCAGATGGAGTGGAGAAATGTCCCATCATGCGTGTTGAAAAGTTAACTTCTGTGAACTCATGCTGAAAAAAAATAATCTTGGTTTGACCTCCATTTAGGTTTTTGGGCTTTGAAGAGACAAAAGCAGCTGCATGGATGCGAACTCTGCTTCTCATACATCCCACCACAAACTCTTGCTTTCTGTTTCTACCCCCTTGTAATTTTATCTTCTTATCTCTACCCTTCTTTAGCTTACTGATGCCTATATTCATTCCAGCAAATTCCACACACACACACACACACACACTGATTAACAATTTCAGAGGAACCTCTGCCTCATCTTCTATGCAGAACATAGGAGAAGTACCTGGATATAAAGAAGAGCTTTCGACTTCCAAACTGCCCTAGTTGCTTGTTGGTTTGAAACCGTTTAACTTTGGGATTAACTAAACTATCACAGCTTGGAAATAGGAAGTTTGTTGGCTCTATAGCATTGTCTTTCATAGTAATTATTAACTTAATAACTCAGTTTTGGAATTGTGTTAATGCTTGAATTTCAGCTTAAAATTTCAACTTGATTAAACATTTATTTTAAGTTGCATCTTTTCATTAGAAAATATCCAACTTAATGAATGACTTGATTTTAACTGATTAGTTCATCTCTCTGACCTCTACCTCACCTCCTAATATTTTCTTAATCAAAATGCATACATATACAGACACTGGCTGCTAAGCGGTGTGGTAGAAGCAAATTACAAATGCCTGATTTTCTCCTCTCAGAGCCAAGCAACTTGATGGGAGTGATTGAGGCAAGGTGAACGGGGGTGAGGGTGAACCCCTGGCAAAATAGATGTGATCAGAATCAAAAATTCTTGTAGCTGCTTTTCACTTAAAAAAAAAAGTTAGCAGATGCAATTACAGGTTTTTTTTTTATAACATGCATTGAGACTATTGGACAAGTAATCACAGGCCTGCAAAACTGAGAGTCATAAAAACTCTTTTAAAATGCATGCTGGTTTTTAGCAATTCAACATTCCAATCCAAAAATGGCCTCAGATTTGCTCCATCATGTAGTGATGTGTTTTTTTCCACAACTTACTTTGATGCTTTTATGTTGTAATATGTGACTGAATGAAATTAGTAGTGAAAAATTGCTACATGAAACCTATTTTGTGGACAGTTCTGAATATATTTATTTACAAAATCTATAAAACTTTATAAAACACTTTAATTCACTGATATGAAACACAAATTCATTCAAAAACACTAAAAGGAATCACACTGGATTATCAGCACCCGCACTTAATCAAAGCTGAGTAATGACTGAATTGATAAAATTATCAAATATGTGAAAGAACTGTATGTGGTATGTCATTTTTGTTGTGCTTTTTTCAAATCCAGCACCCAGAAATACAATAAAAACAGCTACAATATTGAAAAAAAGTTTTTTCATTGCAGACCTATGTAATGTTTTGTTCTAGCTCCAATAAATCAATGATCTTGTGACCTGTCCGTCTTATACATCACTTCATATGGGTAATCACAGCCAGTGAAATCTCCTATGGGGTGGAAACATGGAAAACATCTAATTTAACCAAAAGCTGAATCTGCACAGGCTAAATAATGCATCCTTACCTCACACCCAGTCCTGTTGGAACATATGACATTTCTCTTGTTTGATGTGAAAGCAGTTCTATGTGATGCCTGAGGGCTTTAAAACCCTGCAGTTTACTGTTTTTGTTTGTTTTTTTGGAAGAACAGATTAAAAAAATGTGGTTTGACTCCCAAACTGAGATTTCAGTGGAATCAGGGGGGTGCAAGTTGGTGAGTGGTCACCTAGGTCTCCTCATCATTCCTCCATACCTCCCATTGTACAAATTTGCCAGTTGGCATTTCACTTCTCCCTTCTCTACTGGCTTCACTTTATAGAAGCACAGATAGGCAATCAGAACAAAGAGAAAATAAAGACTATTGGACTGAATGAATATGTGCATGCATGGTGGGAATAAAAAGAGAGAAACCCTGCAGCTGCTGACCTAAGCCAATATGGTGAATATGCACACATAATAAAAACACCCCCTTGCACTCCCTTGCACCTACATAATGGTGGTCCCATGTGACTTTCCAAACTGATTTCAGTTTAGATTAAAACAAGTGTGTGTGGCACTAAAGGGGTCATACTAGGGCAGGGATACTATGCATTTGAGCTGGGATACAGCAGTCATGTAGGTTCAACCTAGAGGTACACAGAGACCCTCCCTTTCACTTTTAAAGTACATTTCTCAAAGTGTTGAATGTTCTGCTCTGGAAGGCAATCAAGAAAACTTTAAATCCTACAGCCAAAAATGTGTCTTCATTATTATTAGGAAGTAGCTGCCCCTCCTCTCTGTATCCAGCTGCCTCCCAGTGAAAACTTGGTGAACCATTTCAAAGGGAATGAAAATGATAGTAAAACTCAGTTGACCAATCTAAAAATCGACTTTCCATCCCTTTTTTTGTCTTTGCAATATTATTTTCATATCAAATATTTTGAAATGCCAGGGCGGGAGAGAGATACACACACACACACACACACACACACACATATATATATGATATATGATATATGCAGGCACATACAGCAAACACCATTTTGGCTGTTAAATCAGTAGAATAAATGAAAACAGCAGTCAAAATCCAAAAATGAGGATCTGGCAATGTCTAAGGGCTTTACCACACCAGGTTTTTCTCCCCCTAGGATGCTGTTGTTGTAAAAACGCTATTTAATTAGGATTTGTCTGTTTGGTTTGGCACCTTCAGAATCATTTTGGGTTTGCAACCTTTGTTTGTGCTAAAAGTTTATCATGCACAGCATTTGGGACTGCTCCTCCTGCACTATCTTGTCCAAGACTAGAAGAAGATTCAGACTCAACTAATTTCTGGCAGATGAGAGCCAGGAACTACTTTCATCTGCCAGCGATTAGTTCAGTCTGAAAGTAGAATAAAACAAGAATTAATGGATTACTAATATAAAAGCTTCCGTAAACTGTAAGACTCTTCCTCACCTACGTTTCCAGGTGTTTGCGTGGGAGAGAGAGAGAGATACTGGAAAAGGAGACAAGGTGGGTGGGCATCGAGCAAAATCAGTATAAAAGTGTAGTTGAACTTTCACATAGGAAATCATAGCACAAGAGAAGTGGCAAAAGAGGTCATTAATGGATTTTTGGTGTTAATAAAAAGAAACACAGGAGAACAACAATGGTCAAGTCCCCACTAGAGATGCCATTTCCAGCTTTAAATGCGATTTCCTGCCTAATGTGATAAAGCCCTAGCTGTTCAGCAAATGTTCACATTCAGCAAATGATCCCAGCTATGAGAATAAGGCCCTTTCCGCATGAGGCCAGGAATCACTCCATACTGTTACTTACCGCTTCTTCTGGGCTCGAAACAACGCGGACTTTCCCTTAAGCCCTTCCGCAGGGAGCAGTGCAAGGTCTTTAGATCTGCACTGGTGAGGCTGAAAAACTGGCAGCTTCCTGTTCTTTGTGGATCCGGACCAACCACTGAAGCTGACCACGCCCACAGCCTGCCCTCCGCTGATCGCAGGCTCGCATTGGTGCAAATCTGCGCATCTGCACAACTGAGCGGGAACGAATTGGCGCGCTCCGGAAAATGTAAAAACTGCTTTTTTCCGGTCTTCACATAGCACGCTGGAGGATCACTTGGGGGCGTATTGAATCGGACTTAGGTGTGGAACTAAGGTAAATAGTCCGAACCCAGTCTGATCCAAGGTACAAACGACCTCCGTGGCAGGACGCCTTGGCCCGTCTTAATTTCCTCGTGCAGAAAGGGCCTTAAGAAAGTTAAAAGCATTTCCTTATATCCATACAAGCAGTTCCTTATTTTCATGTGTGAAATGGTGGAGGCACGCAGTTACATACATTCAGCAGTCATTTATAAAGCAGTGGGTTACTTTATAGGTGACATCTGAGACTTTCTAGAAAGGAATTGCATTTTGATTTTTTGTCCTTGAGGAGACATTTGAAGGAACAAAAAGATAAGAAGGGAGTTCTGGATTTAAGCACGCTAGGAAGGGAAAAAAATGAATGGGTGGAGATTGTGGTTTTTTTTTAAAAAAAATAGACAACTTTTTGTTTCATGTGGAACAAACAGCCAGCTATTGTGCAAAATGCATAAGCCAAAGACAAAGACGTTGAGCAATACAATTACAGCCTTTTTGTAAGCCTTTAATACTGTTTTCCAAAAACATGTATGAAATAAGCAATTGCAAAATTACAAAAAGCACGCCCTATACAAAGCATGCCTTTCAGGAAACAAAGAATCGCCTTAGGTTGGACCACAGAGAGTGAACAGATGTTGTTTTTATTATTTTAAAAAGGTAATAAAGACCAGATGTCCTGTCTTAAAATTGCAATCCAAGTGGTTTTTCCTTCTCCCGTTCCTTCAGGCCAATAAGCTGGAGAAGGCCACCTATCAAGTTAAGCTCTTCAGAGATGTGGCAGCTCAAAAAAGAAAAATGACTTTTCTACAGCAATGTCTGATCCTGTCACTATGATATCATTTGAAATATATACTGACTCCAATAGTTCTCAATATTGCATTTGTCACAAAGTCAAAAACCAGTGGTTAGTTTTTAAACCGTGCTGACCAAGGCCACTTCCGCATGAGACTGTTATAACGCTATGATTCCAGTTTCAACATCCTATAGAATCCTGGGGTTTCAGTTTCGGGAGAGGCCAGGCAGCCCTTCCCGAAACTGCAAACCCCAGGATTCCAGAGGATGTTGAAAGTGGAATCATAGTGCTATAAAAGGCTAGTAGGGAAATAGCCCAAGTTTTGTCTTTTTTCCTTACACCAATCTCAGTATGTGTGGCTCCTTTTTTCAAAGCAGACTGAAAACAGAACTTGTTGGTGGCTCAAGCCACGAGAACTCTGTAGCTGTCACAATGCAAGTTTATATATCATAAGTTCGTCCTTTTCCATTATGAGTCTCACCCACAAACCCTTCAGGATACAGACTGACTTTGCAACTGTAGGACAACTAATAATGTTTTTTTCAATAAATAAAATTATCCAAACTATATGGAGAATTACTATGATGCTGAAAGGGAGATGAAACTAGTCAATCATTTTTCAGGAAGATTGGAACAGTATCATTTAGGGCAGAATGGTGTTTAAAGATCTTTAGATGGTAATGTGATATCTAAGACAAAGCTTTACTGAACTTAATAATGCTTACTTTGGACTAGACATTAATAGGACTGCATTGTTGGAGCTGATATTTCATGTTAAATATGTTCATGGACCTAATATTTCATGTCATTTTAAAAAGCTATATATCATTCTTTGCATGTGTGTGTGTGTGTGTGTGTTTAAATGAGACTCAAAGGCCATTTCCACACGTGGCGATGGAATCGCCTGGTCCGGTACTTACCAGACTTCTTGGCTTGACGCTCAGGTCCAGGCTGCTCCGGAGCAGTGCTTGGCCGCCGCTCTGCACTGCTTCGGGGACAAAAATGGCGGCTTCCAGTTGGTGGAGGCTCTCCACCACTCCCAGTCCACTCCAAGGCTCTCCACCAACCACTGAAGCTCACCAGCCTAAAGCCCGCCCCCGGCAGATCTGCAGGCTTGCATTGGTGCAAGCCTGCAAATCTGCGCTGGAGTGCAGGAACAGAGTGGCACGGAGCGGTGCGCTCTGTGCTTTTTAAAAACCCGAAGAAACAGGTTTTTAAAAGGCACGCTGCACGACCACTTCGGATCGTTCCGGAGCAGACTGAGGTGCAGGACTATGTAAAATAGTCCGATCCAGTCCACTCCCAGGTGCAGACGTCCTCTCTGGAGGACGCTCTGCTCTGGTTTTTTAAGCCCGTGTGGAAATGGCCAAAGAGAAGCAGAGTAAACTGCAATGTTTCATTGATAACCAATCATAGAATAACAAGACCTGATACAGAAAACTGGAGTAAATAAGGGCCACTTTCTTTGGCCTGTCCTATTTAAGATGAGTTGGCCTGGAAATGAAGCAAGAGAGGGCAACAACCTGATGCAGGTCCAGCTGAGGCTAGTGTCAACCACTTGACCACCTCCTCAACCTTCCTTTGGGTGAAATACCTTCTTGGTTGGCTGCAATTGGAAGGTAACCCAAGAGACTCCCACCTAAGTTGCAGAATTCTACAAGTGAGAGCCCATATCCCAGGTTAAACTCAAGAGTAGGCTCTTTCCTCAACTCCTCAGGTTGCAGAATCCTACAAGGGGAGGTTTCAGAGCCCTCTCCTACACCAAAAGTATGCTAAAAGTGATCACCAAAGACTTATATTCTCCCCCTGCTATCTGCTGGTTGAAAGCCTATTTAATTACACCACTCAAAGCCAATTGTCTAAGTCCCACAGATACAGTATAGAAAAAATTCATACCCAGCTTCAAAGCAACCAGACAAATCTCACACTGCACAAAGAGTGGGAGAGTGGGCTATCCTGTGAAGGTCCAAAGAAGCATATGAGGGGGCAATCAGATCTTAAATAGCCAACAACTCTGCCACCATCACATTCAGTGTTCTGGCATCCACTGCCAGATGCAAAATACCCTGGTCTCTACCATGGAGGGTATCAAAGTCCTGCCTCTCCCACAGCGTCTTTCACCACATGAGTCCAGGTAGGTATCTTATGAGATGTGGCTCCTGTGTGTATTTGTATGTGCCTTCAAGTTTCTCGTCAGCTTATGGCAATCCCGTGAATTTCATAGGGTTTTCCTAGGCAAGGAATACTCGAAGGTTGTTTTGCCAGTTCCTTCCTCTGAAATATAGCCTACAGCACCTGGTATTCATTGGCAGTCTCCCATCCAAGTACTAAGCAGGGCCAACCCAAGCTCTTGAGGAAATGGTAAAGATATAGGGGCTGAAGCTGTAAATTGTTTAAAGGTGAAACATGAACCCCCAACCATGCCTATGAAATATACCCAGTATTGTACTGCAATAGAGGTGTCAGAGTCAGAGTTCCAGCACCATGTAACTTTTGGGATTATCTCCATGTCTAAACACATTCTTTGAAACTGACCAAGGACCCATTCATGCTACACAAGTATAGCACTATGATTTAACTGCTACATGGCTGCATCCTGTGGGATCCTAGGTGGTTTGTAGTTTGGTTAGAGGCTCCTGGTTGAGGACTCCAAAAGCCTCTCCTTCTACTGCCAGTCCCAGGATTCCCTGGGATGTTGCCATGACAGCTAAAGGGGAATCATGGTGCTACAATTCTGCATTGTGAGTACCCCCAAAGCCCAGCCTTTATGATTTATATTCAGAGCTCAGTTCTAATCACTTGCTTTCTCCCATTTTTCTGAAGTCACTCTCTTCGCAAAAGAAAGGATGCTAGTTGCTGCTGCTGCTGTTCCTTGTTCTACAATTACTGACCAGGAACCAGGATTTGGAAGGTTGAAATTTTTTATTAACAGGGACAATAACATCTCCCCTCAGTGTTCCCTCTGAGTTTAGCTGGAGGAAAATTGGTTTTCCTACCATCAATATATCCCTGTCAGGTATCTCTTTTGTTATCCAAAGTATTTTGGTGAAGCTATGTCCTGAGTGGGCAATCAAGACCCATACCTTTTACAAGAGGCATACTCTTGCATACCTAGAAAAGAAGCAGCAGCCACTGTTCCCAGTGTGATGCTGTTCCATCTTCCCTGAATGATCAAGGGCAGCCAGAACAAACATAGTTGGGTGCATCCCTCAAGTAGATCAGTGTCAGAGAGGGTGGAACACCCAGGAGCACCCAGCTTGCTTGTGCATATCTAGATGCTGGATATTGTGGAAGGAAGTGCAGGACACTTCCTTCTGCAACTCTTTTCTTCCCATGTGGAGGCATACTGGGGGTTATATCTGTCATGTCACCAATTGCATTTTCATGCAAAATTCCTTGGACTGGTTTGCTCACTGCCTGCATTTTGGGACTATCCTTGAGACATACAGACTGTCACAAGAAGCTCCCACAATTCAACATCCCTTCAGGCCTCCATTAATGACATGTCATTTGTCATTTCCTTTAACAGTCACATAGTTTTTGAGAATTCAGCCAATTTATTCCACCAAATTCAATGATAAAAAATCAAGACAATCACCCCACATAACTGAAGGAACACTGCTTTTAAGCACAGCTTTCTTTAAACTACATCAACCTTCCAGATTTTATTGGAAATGAATTCACTAGAGTAGGTAAGGTTTGGGATGAATTGTTTTATCATTACAGATAATAAGTACTGGATCTCCAGTCAGCCATGAAACTCAGCAGGTAGCATTGTTTAACCTGCTTCACTGAAGTGATGCAAGAAGCTATTTTTTTTTCCCTGCTGAAAACAGTATGTTTTTCCCCCAAAATTATTAACAATAAAGGCTTTTGAATTAATCTGTTCCTTATAAGTGTAAGGGGGAGAAACTGGCATACAGACAGCACAACACTCTGCAGAACTGAAATATAATTATTTTAATTCCTCTTGAACCATGATAAAATCTTTGCCCTGCCTCATCTACAGCCAAATGTTTGACGTCTATGTTTCTGCCTTTTTCATTGATGTAATTTTTCAATTTCCTGTTTGTGTCCAGGCTTGATTTATTTTCCATTGATTTTGGTTTGAGTTAGAATGTTTAAAAGCTTGGCACTTCTCTCTCTCTCTCTCTCTCTCTCCCTGTCTTAAATTTATTTTGTCTGCACAAGTCTATTTTGCTTTTTATCGCCTCATTGTTTTCTGGAAACAATGAAGCAAATGAGATTGAAAGAACAGCTGTGAACAGCTGGGCTTGGTGACCAGGTGTCCAGGGTTTTGAGTTTTAAAGCTTTTTAGGAATTAGTAATTCTGGAGACACTCAACATATCACAGTCCAGATGGACAAAGATTTCTCTGGTTGCTTGACCTGTGTCAGTTCAAGGGATACTTACTTTACAAGCCATTTGGGAAATATTTTAGGCTTAAAAAATTGTAATAGAACTTCATTACCTTAAATATCAAATGTTGGTCATTTTGTCCCTGTTTGCCAGAATATAGTTAGTGCCTTATTCTGTTCTGATTATTATCAAATTAGCAGATACACCATGAATATACTGTTGCCCTAAATCCAATTAGTAGTCCCAATTACAGTAGACCCACTGAATCAATGGGAACAAAATTATGGAGTATCAAGATCCATTTCAGTCTGGCTTCAGGCCCAGGTGTAGGATAAAGGTGCCTTTGGTTGCTTTGGTGGACAACCTATGCTGGGAAGTGGACAGGGCAGTGTGTCCCTATTATCAGTTCTGGAGGCACTATTTTATGTTGACTCTGATCCTTCATGGAGGACAAATTCAGAAGGTAATGCTGAGGGATTCCTGTTGGACAATCTGACTGTAGATTCCTTGTGATTCAGTTTTGTTCTCTTTGCTTTTTAAAATATACATCAAAACATTGGGAGAGATTGACCAGATTTTTGGGGTTCACCTGTATGCTGATAAAAACAAACTCCATCTCTCCCTGACTTCTAGGAAGCTGCTTACTTACTTACTTACTTATTTATTTATTTATATCCCGCCTCTCCATATGGATCGAGACGGCGAACAACTTACAAATAGCATGTATTTCTATACATGCCCCCAACAAGCTGGGTACTCATTTTACCGACCTGCAGAAGGATGGAAGGCTGAGTCAACCTTGAAGCCCGGCAGGATCGAATGCACAACCTTGTGGCTTGTGGCTTGCAGTACTGGCATTTAACCACTGCACCACCGGGGCTCCTTCAGTACTAAGCAAGTGCCTCTTATCAGCAATGGACTGGATGATGGTGAACAAATCGAAATGTAATCCAAACAAGACAGAGGTGTTCCTTGTCAGTTGAAAGGCTGATCAGAAAACAGAGACTCAGCTTGTGCTTGTTGGCATTATGCTCCCCCTGAAATCTCAGGTTCATAGCTTGGATGTTCTCCTGGACTCAATCCTAAGCCTGGATGCCCAGGTTTCAGCAGTGCCCAGGAGTACATTTGCATAGGTAAAACTACTATGAGCAAGTGTGGTGTCATGGTTCTGAGCACTGGACTACAACCCCAGAGACCAGGATTCAATACTCCACTCAGCCATGGAATCCCACTGGGTGACCTTGGGTGTGTCACACACACACACACACAGCCTCAGAAAATCCCATGAGAGGTTCATCTTAGGGTTGCCATAAGTCAAAAACCACTTGAAGGCAGACAACAAGAACAAAATTGCTATCCTAGCTGCACCCACTTCTGGAGATGTCAGATCTGGCTGTGGTGACAAATGCCTTGATTACATCCTCTTTGGATTTATTGTAACACTCTGTCCTGGGGCTGCCTTTAGAAACTATTCAGAAACTTCAGCAGGCCCAAAATGCTATGACCATGTTGTTGACTAGGACTATTTGAAGTCAGTGGATATAACAGCTTTGCTCACTACCACTCCATTTCTGGGCACATTGAAAGTGCTGTTTATCACCTTGAAAGTCCTATATGGCTTGTGTCCAGGCTGTCTGAGAAAAAAATGTATCTCCTTATATGAGGGCTGCCAGTGTTTTAAAATCTTTGGGAGAAGGCTTTTTTATTGGTCCTGCCACCACCATCATCACCACCACAAGAATGTTTGATGAGGACCCAGGAAAGGACCTTCTTTATGGCTGATCTCAGGCTGTAGAACACCCCCATGGGAGGCTAGCCCCCCTTCACTGGAAGGCAAAGATCTTTTGTTTATTAGATAAGCTTTAGGCTATTAAATGGTTGTTGCAAAAGGTGCATGCTGTTCTTTTTATGAACTATACTGTACTCTTTCCCCCTCATTTGTTATATTTGACTTGCTTGGGATCTTTAATCTTTAATTTAAAAAAAAATCCATTATTGTGGTCAGTTTTAGCTATATTCTGTTTTAATCTATGTTGTAAGATGACATGGGTCCCACACTGGAATGAAGACAGGATAGAAATTAAATAAATGAATAAATCAAAGTCAACACTAGTGTTAATTTCCTCGATTGAATGGATCTGTCCTGTCTCGGACATACAATTGGATTTAGGCTTGTGAGAAACTGTGGTGAGTCATGTAACATATGACCACTACAGGATAGCATTTCTTTTTAATCACGCATCTATTAGGAGCTGTGGTCAATTCTTTCTGATCCCATGAAGTTTCTGTAATACATGCCAGTGATTAATGTTCCTTTCTTTTATTGCAAATCAACAGTATAGACATGGGGATTATTAATTCTTTGCATGCATATGTGAGATCCTACATCAGAACCCAGCTGTGCACACATAGCTCTCCCCCAACCCAAAAGCTGTCAAGCCCTGAGAAGAGCCATTGCTGTTGTGTACAGTGGGAAGAGGTGAGAGAAGGGAGGTGATTCAGACCATGAAGTAGCAACTGGACATAGTTCAGTGGGAGAAAGAAACAAGACCACACTCATGGACAGATTGTAGTGTCCTTTTCCATTCCCTGAGAGCCTAGAGCAGTCATGTCTTCATGGCTTGAAACACTTCCCATTCCTTCCCCTTCTCACCAATAGGGGGCAGCAGCAGGCCCTACAAGAACTTCACAGCTGCCTGGTGAAGAGGTTTGGGAACAGAGCAAAAGCGAAAGGGAATAGCTCTTTGTGTTACATCCAAAATGGGACATGCACGCATACAAGGCACACTTACAGACACACACATACATCACTAACAGGACGTTGGCCACACCACCTATCACATCAGGGGGGAAAAAACCGAAAAAAAATTGCCCCAAAGCCTTCTAGTGGGTGTGGGGGACATTTTTTGCCATATTTTTAGCCCTGTCCCCACAGACTATTTGAAGCTTGGGAGAAGCCTTTCCTAACAAGAGGAAAGGAGAAGTCACTTCCTGTTCACTTTCTGGTTCAGAAAAAGAAGGGCTGACCAAGGAGGGCAAACGTCTGGTGAAAATTCCCCTACTCCCCCACAGGGTATTTGGGGACCCAAAATGCAAAAACTTTGACCCTGGGAGGCCAAGGGGCCACAAGAATGTCCATGGGGCGACATGTATTTCCTATCCCCTCAGTCTCCTGGCCAACACTGTGCTAAACAAGAATATTGCGGGCTGTTGCCTCAGGTCACAGAGAGGTGGGAGAGAGAGCTATGTGCTGTGCAGAATCCACTGTGTTGTCCTAAACTTACCTACTTCAGGTGTTATAGAAGATGCTGCTCCACTGCCACCGCTGATTCAGCTGCCAGGCCACTTGATTTCTGTGTACAGTATAGAAGGGGTGTTGCATCCTGTTCTTTGCCCGAGGCAAGGGCTGGCCTTGGCACCTGGGCACTATACCTCTAGCCTTTTGTCCACATTGTCCCCGTTCATGGCATGGGGCAAAGATAGAGTTCTCATGGCAGCAGGAGAAGTGATTAGTAGAAACAGAACAAGAGGTAACTCGACTAATCTATCTCTCATTGCTCTGGAACATTTATTTTTGCCAGGATTTTCCCTATTTAAACTCCTACCTAGTCTCAAATTTATTAAATCAGCTTCTTTTAATGCTTCCTGGTTTGAACTGAATTGGTGTTTTAAAGCTGTAAACTATTCTGACACCCTTTTGAGGTCCCAAAGGCAGTTCTCTGGATGGTTATATTAAATTAAATTAAAAGAATTAAATAAAGTTTCAAAGCACAGGAAACTCCAGTTGAAGGCTGAGCTGTTGTTGTTTAAATACATAACAATAACAACAGTGGTAGCAGCAACAACTACTTTCACATATTGCTGGTATGCAGGGTGCATGCAGGGTGTCACTTAAAGTGTCCCCCAAGCAGTCATCAGTAGGCTGGATCTCCAAGAACAATTTTGGGGAGGGTTGCTGCAGAAGATCTGCAAGAATATTTTTTCCTAACAGGGTGAGCCTTGTTCACAGAGAACTCTCTCTTTCTGGACGTCTTCAAAAAGAAGCTGATCAGCTCCCTTCCCGCTCTATATTCTATGTCACACATGACTTCAGGAAAGGTATGCATGATGGACATCATGTGTACCCCAGCTCCATCATCAACCAGCATAACCATCACAGTCCTGAATTATGTAGGGCAGAACTTGGAAAGTCATTTTCTGCTATCTCTTGTTAAAGCATGGCTGGGCAACTGTGGGGTTTTAGGAGGCTGCATCACCCCCCAGGAGATCCCATACCACACCACCACTTCAAAAAAAATTCCCCTCAAAATTTCCACAAATGGCCTCTAGGGTGGGCTTTTTGCCATGTTTTCAGCCCTCCCTGGGCAACTTTAGGTATAAGAAAGGCCTTTTCTCAAAACAGGAAGTGACCAGAAGTCACTTCTGGTTTGCTTCTGGTTTCAAAAAGAAGAGGTGGCGCTTTCTTGGGCCTATAATGGCCCTGGGGGGAATATGGTGAAAATACTCCCCATGTCACTTATTGGATATTGGGGGTATAAAGTTTTTTTGATCTCTGGGAGGGCCTTGGGGCAGGCCATAGTGTGCCCACCCCTCAGTTAAAGGCATCTTGAGTAGGATAGCTGGGAAAGCCCGTTGCCTGAAACCAGTTTGTGTTGCTGCCATCAGAGTAGAAAACACTGCCCAAATGGATCCATTGCATGTAAAAGACAGCTTCGGGTACTATGAAGTTTCAGAGAATTAAGCCCACAAGATACAACGGTTTGATAGAAATATTATTTACCTGCTTCTGAGATAAGTTGTGACACTGAATACAGTTTCAACTACCTAACTAAGCCCTGGTGGTTCCCTGTCCCATATTAAGCCCCCTGTTAATGGCACCTAAGCTTACATAGCTATGAGTCGGTACCTTCTCTGGAGTCAGATGACTATTCTTCAGCCCAGTTCTCCACCCTAACTCTTCAGGGGTGATCATATGTTGCCAGGCCAAATAGGCCTGAAACAACCTCTGGCTCTTTCTGTGCAGCAACATGTTCAGGAAATAGTAGCATATGACTGATTGCCTATAAAAATGCACTGGAGTCTCTGAGGGTAACTAAAATGCTGCCAATTGTCCTAAAGACATTTGTCTCTTGAAACCCAATCCAAAACAAATAGCCTGTGGATTATGGAAGCCAAAGCATGGACTGGCCAAGCACAACAGAATGCAAAAGAAACAGGTAGCAGAACAAAACAGGCTATGAGGTGGGTGATTAGGTAATAATGCGAATATGTTTACACCACACATATATTAAATAGCAAATCAATACAGAAACAAGTCAGCTTCAGCTAGGGTGAGAACCTGTGGGAATGACTGGTAAATGGCATGCAACATGCATATGTAGCAAGTGTGCACATGTGGATTTTGCTGAATTATATATGATGATAAAACTGGGATCTGGTATGTTTTTACAGTATACGCATCGCATGTAGAGGCCTTCATGGAGTTGGCACATGTGACAAAGTATGCACAGGCTGCAAAGCATTTTTTTGAAAGAAGATACCCGGAGAACTTCCTATACTGAAAGTTAGAGCATCTTTTGTCAGGAAGGGAAATCACACCTGCCTTTTTGTCATGCCCATTCCAGGCAACCTCACTTTGGCTCCAGACACTGAGCTAGACATGACAATCATACCCTCTCCATGTTGCACCAAGCAAAGCACTGTCAAGAGGAACTAGGCCGTGTCATCAGAATGGTCAGGCTGAAGGTAATGAGACACTTGTGCCATGAGAGTTCCCCGAAGCAAAATTAGCCCTGCAAGAGTGAGCTGAGAAAGTCCATCAACAGGCTATAAGTCTGCTTTAGGGTGCTCTCTGGTTGTATAGATCATGTGCCTATTTTCCTCTTAGCCTATTGTAGAGGGGCTGGCTACCTTTGCTTTGTTATCCTTCCCACACCACACTGATCATGATGCCACATTACACTGGCATGGTACACTGGTAATACGCTGCATTCCCATCTAATTGGTGCACCTCATCATGGTAAAACAGAAATGGAATTAGAGTGCTTAACCTTTCCATAAGCCCTGCTAATCTTAGAGGTATGGTACATTTGGCGAAGATGCAAGAGAGGCATTCTTGGTGACGACTCCTAAGTTGTTCAACTCCCTTCCAAGGGGCATTAAGCTTGCCCTCTCCTTCTTTTCTTTCCATAAGACAGTAAACTCAATGGTTGTTGACAAAGAGACTTTCTACTAGACAGGTATCTTGTTTTCTTTTCTTTTTTCTTTCTTGCTTTTATTTTCCTTATTTCTTTAATTACATGTTTCAAACCGTTATATTTTGATATTTGAACCTGCTTGTTGTTTTAATTGAATTTTTCATTCAGTTATATTGTCAGTCACTTTGAGTCCCACTTTGAGAGAAAGGAAAACATAAATCCAAGAACTAATAGAAACACCATGTATGTTTGCTTGTTTTTTGAAGGTCTCAGTACCACAGGTCTTGTTTCTGGTCTTGCATGGCACTTGAAATGACTATCAAAGATCAATGCTTGCCTCAGAATTTCAGCAGGTTAGGTTAGATCAGCACCTATACACGGGTTAGTGGCCCAGAGTTAAGTGAGGCTGTTAGAGCCGTGGTGGCGCAGTGGTTAAATGCTAGTACTGCAAGCCACAAGGTTTTGAGTTCGATCCTGCCCAGCTCCAAGGTTGACTCAGCCTTCCATCCTTTCGCAGGTCGGTAAAATGAGTACCCAGCTTGTTGGGGGCATGTATAGAAATGTTTCGAAATACATGCTATTTGTAAGTTGTTCGCCACCTCGATCCATATGGAGAGGTGGGATATAAATAAATAAATAAATAGAAAGATTTTATGACATGGTTTCCACCTGACTGCTCAACAGATCTCCCTCTCCTTCTGTCTCTCTCTCTCTCACACATACACACGCATATGTACACTGAAGAATGGGAGCAGAACAATCTCAGAGGTCAGTTCCAGGGATCAGCATTGTAGACACCCAAGAAAGCCTGAACTGTGGGGGTAGAGATCTACTGCCAATTATTCAAGCCCCAGGCGTACTACATGAGTTCATTGCCCTCTCTGAAGTTCAAACTAGATAATACATATAGCATGAAAGCATCCCTTCAAGGGGTGAAAGACATCCAATTGTCATAGCATGTGACTATCCTGACCTATGTATTTTGCGTTTAGCATGATCTGGTTTGTGGTTGGTCATTGGAAGTCTTGGTGATTGCTCACTGGAAGGCTTCGTCTGCCAGTCAGACTGCTGAAGAAGGTATCTCTGAAGAAATCCCACTGTGAAATGAAAAAACAGGTTTTATTGCAGGGAAGAGGCATTCCCCTTAATGCCTAGTTTTACCCTGATTGAGTGAACAAGGTCAAATAGCCTGTACCTGCCTTGTTCCTATTTGTCTGACAGTTTTGCAGGTTAAATATAGGGAAAGATGGCAAATGGAGAAGAGGGGCAGTGGAAAGCAGGATAACCTCAGAGAAGAGACGTCTCCTGCAGAGGTGTATCTAGGGTGGGGCAAGTAGGGCACGTGCCCCAGGCACCAATACCAGGGGGTGCAAAATACCTGTGCATGTAGGGGTGAGAGGTGGGGTTAGAAGGTACGTGCCTAACTTCCATGCTTATCCTAGGTGCTGTTTACACTAGATATGCCATTGGTCTGTGGGGCAACTTGTCCAAGGATGCCTTAAAACCTACAACCAGGATGCAAGTATGTAGAATTTATGTATGTGGGGTTGCAATTCAAGGGCCCTGACCACTTTATCCACAAATCACTGGACCTTTCAAAAGAAAAAGCTGATTGTGGCTATTTTTACAAATGCACTAAAGAAAATCCTAGTCATTGGCATTATATGTCAAAAGGTATTTGCATGGGAATTTTGAAAAATCACTTAATAATGCAAAAAAAAGGCAATGGAAAAAGCATTACATTAATTTCTTAGTGTAGCTTCTTAGTTATTCTTAGCTTTGTTTCATGAGTAGTATTTTGAAAAGAGAGATGTCATAAGCACACTAGTGGGGAAAAATATAAAAAAATAAGAACATGACGCTTTTACTTAAATACAATTTGAGGTGGGTTTATCCATCAGAGAATAAGTTCTTCTCTCATTTCAGGCTGGCTAAAATGGGATCATTATTAAAGCAATCATTTGAACAGCAGAGACTTTCTCATGGATTGTATATACTGCAGATCAAATAGATAAGAATGCACCCTGAAGCAGGAAATGGTTTATCCACTGCACTTAAACATTTCCTGAGAGGAGAGAACTGTACCATAAACCACGAACAATAACAGTGGAAAATTGTTTCTCTCTTCAGATGCTGACGAGGGAATGACAATATTGACCAAAAGTGTTCTCAAAATAAAGGATGTCTTTCCGAATTGGGGGTGCATATGTTTCTCTCATTTATTGAGAAAAGGACTTGGTTTGAAAACCACTTCAGAATGTGTGCAATCATCTGTTGCCACCTGCTGTCTGGAAGCAGTCATTGCAGTTTTGCAATGAGCAGAGCGGGATGGCTCAGGTTAAGGCCACAACAACTAAACCTTACTTGGTTTGCACAAAGATAAAAACATAATGAGCAGCCTGTTTAGTCCTCACATAATGCCATCATCTGTCTTGATCAACACATTCTTTCTGAGTTTCTGAGGGTTGGCCCCAACATTATCTAAAGCAATGAATTCCCATGAAAGGACTCTACCACCTGCAAATGATACAGTCCTGTTAAAGAACAATACCATCCTCGTATGGAATCTTAGGCCATTTCCGCACAGGGCGAGGGAACTGCCCTGTGATGCTGCTCACCAGACTTTAGGGCTCCCCGGTCCGGTCCATGCTTCTCCAGAGAAGTCCGTGGCTGCCGCTCCGCACTGCTCCGGGGACGAAAATGGCGGCTTCCGATTGGTCAAGGGTCTCGACCAATCACTGTAGCTCGCCAGCCTAAAGCCCGCCCCTGGCAGATCGCAGGCTCGCACCAATGCAAGCCTGCAAATCTGCATGTGGGAGCAGGCTCGCAGTGGCACTGTTACCCTGATTGCTTGGGGCACCCTTAAGGGAATTCCCAAAATCTATCAAAATTGTGGGGAAATTAGTTCAGATCACTGTTTAGCTTACGAGAGGCAGGGTAACTGAGCAAGGACCTTCGTAACCCAATGTATACCAGGTCAGGCCAAGAATTAGGCAGTTATTCAGTTTAAAGATTTTATTATATTATCAGTAATTAAAGCAAACAATGACTCACACACACACACACAGACACTCATGCATTCATTCAAGAACTACTGAAGAAGAGAGTAAGGAAAATTGATAGAGGCCCTTTTCTCACGGGGTGCAGAAATCGTGCCGCCACGATCCAGGCGGGGTTTTCCTTAATCCCCACTAACACGACTGAAATTTTAGTAGCGTTCTCACAGCTCCATAGGGAAGAGGCTTAGGCAGCAACAACGCATTCACACAATATTACCATGGCCACTCCCGAAGGTGTCCTTTCCCCGCCCTGCCTAGCATTTGATTGGCTGTGCCCTATTTTTAAAAGAAACATCTTGAGCGTCATCACTGACGTCAGTATGCACGCACGCCCCCTCACATCCTCCGCCCCCTCACCCTGTCCCGCGCCTTTCTTTTGAACCACCGTGGAAACAGTTTCCCCCTCTTTCTTTCTGCTTGCTTTTTGCTGTTTTGTGTATGGAGAACGAGCTACTGACGATCATTGCTGGGGTGCTAGCCCCGCTAATGACGGTCCTTTCAGCCGTTCGTATTGGGGGCGGTCTTGTGGCTTCTGCTGGCCACGCCTTGATCCCTCCCTCTCTTGATCGCCCACATGAATCAGGACGCACCGTCGCTTTTTCACGAAACGACGAGCGCGGATTGGAGGAAAAAACCACATTTCTTCTGGTTTTTAAAAGGTGCGCGGAAATGCTGAATGGTGGCTCCCCCGCGCGGATTGGGGTGAGAATCCAAAAAATTTAATGCGATCAGGTGCTCTCTAAGGTGAAAATGGCACCCGATCGAGGTCGACCTGGGAAGATTTAATTACCCCATGAGAAAAGGGCCAGAGACTTTGTTCTGGGGTGTTCCTGGGGGAATACTACACCTGATCTGGTGGTCCTGGAAAGCTGAAGGCAAAGAACAGCCATTTGTTAAGGCTTGCCATACAAACCGACAGCAAGGCTGGATGAAATTCAAAAATCAGCCAGTGAACTCTCAAAATCAGGGGTTTATATAGCAAAAATTGTGCCTGAGGGCCAGATCATGAAAAATTGAGAACAAAGCAAATTTCAGGCTGCGCAAAGGCTTGAAAATGTGTTTGAACTGCTGCTATCGGATTAGCACCGGTAGATCAATAGTGGCCAATGTGCAGATTGGGGTGCACTTAGCATGGCTTTGTTAGTCATTGGCGCAAATCCGGCATCATTGTAAAACAAAATGAATCTGCAGCCAGGCCCCAGAGCAATCAACCAAGGCTTTTGAAATGCTCGCCTAAGAGGGGAAGTTTGGAAATCCCTGTCATTAACAGCTGCTCCTTGTGTACGTGCGTTTTGAGGGCCCTTGCAAATAAACCAGGGTGCCAGCAAAAGGTCAAATTATTTGATATCAAAAGAGATATCTAGTGTTATCAATGCTCAGGCCTGAACCCACAGTAACAGCACGCTCTGTGCTTTTGAGAGACCTGTTTTTAGCGGTCTTTCAAAAGCATGCTGGATGACCACTTGGGGTCGTTCGGGAGTGGACTGGACTGTGGATCTACGTTAAGTAGGTCCGACCCAGTCTGGTCCCAGGTGCAGACGTCCTCCCTGGAGGACGCTCTGCCTCGTTTAAAAAACCCCATGAGGAAATGGGCTTAGAGAAGCTATTTTGCATGCTGCAATACGTGGCAGATTTGGATGAGTCTGCTGTGCTTCAGCCCTGTTTCTGACCACAAGCAACTTCACTTGAGTGTGTCCTTAATGTGTAGCAGGTACTACACTGACTGCATTTTTTGGGGTATAGCTTTTATTCTATCTCCAGACATCAAATTTGAGTTTGTTTGTTTGTAAGTCCTTTGTTTCAATTACAAAAGAAGGTAGGCTGAGATGAAACTTCAAGGGAAAGTTCTTATTGTGGAGAACAGTTTGGCAATGGAATTATTGGGGAATCCTCCACTAGTGTTTCACAGGTCCATTGTTGCTGGTGTGTTTTAGTCTGAATGTTAAAAAGACATATCCCAGGTGCTGAACCCTATTACACAGATTTTGGACTAAAACCTAATGCAGACCCACCATCTCACTGACTGGAGCCACCAATTACCATTGGATAGTCACAGGAAAAGATCTGATAGCGTTTTGTTTGAAAGCCATGCCTTTAATATCAGACAGCTTCCCAATAGCCAGCCAGAGTTACTAGGAGTGGCTGTTGTGTCTACAGCAGAGCAGGCAGTAATTCACAAGCAGCACAGCTCCTACTCACAAGATGAGAGTCAAACAATGTCCAAACAGAAAGGCAGCTGACAGCAAACAAATCTGAAGGGGCAAATCCAAACCATAGTCCAAACAGGCAGAGTTCCAAGACAACCAGATCCAAGAGCACAGCACAGGGTTTCAGGGCCAAAGAGACCAGTTGCTGACCCTGGGAGGAAAGGCTAGCTGAAGCCCTCTTTTATCTATGGCTGCTGTCACCACAGGTGTTCCCTCCTTAGGACTTGCTTGCTACTTAAACGGACCAAACAACACAAGCCCTCTCTTTCACAGCGTCTTTGCTGCAAGGTAAGTATGTCAGCTATGTTTTCCTCTATTTGTTCCTCTGGCTCAGGCCCTTCTTGCTGTTGTGTATTATCTTCCTCTGGACCAGCTTCTGGGGACACTTCAGCCTCTGGGGAAGCCTCTGTCTTGGAGTCAGAATCCTCCTCCTTGCTGCCACAGTCTCCAAGGCAGGGCATGACAGTGGCTCCCATTCCAGTGTATTTCTACACAGTGCCCTCTAGGGGCTTCCTTCCTACATCATCATTCTCTCCTGCCCCCAGCCATGATGACAGATAGTCATGGACAGCGGTGGTGCTCTGATGAACACTGGCTGCCCCAGGGCCAGGACCTCGGGGACAAGCAAAGTGGAACACTCCAAATGTTATTGGACTTCAGCTCCCATCAGTCATACCCAGCATAGCCAATAGTGAGGAATGCTGGGGCTTACAGTCCAGCAACTCCTGGAGGGCCTACCCTGAACTTTTAAATTTTTCTGCAATGCCCTGGAGCAACTCCAGGGCACTATGGAAATTTAAATAGCAGCTCCAATAAAGCTCCAGCACTTGGATCTATTGTTTAATTTTTTCAACAACCAGTTTCTCAACATTTACCACAATCCATCATGCCTGAGCATCAGTGGCTGGTGAGAGGCCCTTTCTCTATATTCTAATGTTTCAGTAAGGCCTTTGACAGAGTTCCCCATGAGATTCTTGCAAAGAAGCTACTAAAATGCATGCTGGACAGGGCTACTGTTAGGTGGCTTTGTAATTGGTTGACCAACCAAACCCAAAGGGTGCTTACAAATGGCTGCTTTTCATCCTGGAGAGAAGTGACTGGTGGGATGCTACAGGGTTCTGTCCTGGGTCCAGTGCTATTCAACATCTTCATCAATGACTTGGAGGGAGGAGTGGAGGCCATGCTGATCAAATTTGCAGATGGCACCAGATTGGGAGGGGTTGCTAATACGCCAGAGGACAGGATTCAAAATGATCTCGACAGACTGGAGAGCTAGGCCAAAGCTAACAAAATTAATTTCAACAGAGAGAAATGTAAGGTCCTGCACTTAGGCAGAAAAAATGGAATGCACAAATATAGGATGGGGGACACGTGGTTGGATAACAGTACATGTGAAAGGGATCTAGGAGTCTCAGTAGATCACAAGCTGAACATGAGTCAGCAGTGTGATGCAGCAGCCAAGAAAGCCACCGCGATTCTTGGTTGCATCAATAGGAATATGGTGGCTAGATCAAGGGAGGTAATGGTGCCACTCTATTCTGCTTTGGTTAGACCTCATCTGGAATACTGTGTCCAGTTCTGGGTGCTTCAGTTCAAGAAGGATATCGACAAGCTGAAGCATGTCCAGAGGAGAGTGACCAAAATGATGAAGGGTCTGGAAGCTATGCCCTATGAGGAGCGACTTAGGATGCTGGGGACGTTTAGTCTGCAGAAGAGAAGGTTAAGAGGGGACATGATAGCCATGTTTAAATATTTGAAGGGGTGTCATGTTGAGGAGGGATTGGGCTTGTTTTCTGCTGCTCCAGAGACCAGGACAAGGAACAATGGATTCAAGCTGCAGGAAAGGAAATTCCACCTGAACCTCAGGAAGAACTTCTTGATGGTCAGAGCTGTCCAGCAGTGAAATATGCTGCCTCAGTGTGGTGGAATCTCCTTCTTTGGAGGTTTTTAAGCAGAGGCTGGATGGCCATCTGTTGGGAGTGCTTTGATGTGTGTTCTTGCATGGCAGGGGGTTGGACTGGATGGCCCCTGGGGTCTCTTCTAACTCTAGGATTCTGTGATTCTACACTTCTCTGACCTCTTGGGGAGAGAAGAACAGCCAGCATCTCCTGGACTTAATGCTCTCCCCTACCTCCATCCCCTTTCCTTGTGTGTCATGAGTTATTTAGATTGCAAACCTGAGGGCAGAAAAATGTCAAATTAGCAATTTTTAAACTGCTCTGGGACTCTTTTTGGCTGAAGGGCAGGGTATAAGTTCCCTAAAGAAACAAACTAACTTTGAAACAACATTTCTCACAGGTAGCCATGTTAATTTGTTGCAGCATTAAAAAAAAGAGAGAGAGAGAGAGAAGAGTGAAGGAGTATGAGAAATTTAAATGCATATTTAAGACTGTTTTATTTTAATATTATCTTTCATGGATTTCAATCCACTTTTTCAGATCCAAAAATGAAATTAATGTCAGTTAAACTGCAGTTTAATAGTTGTGAGCATGAGTGTAATGGGATACAAAAAGATGCAATTTGTGAAACTGGCTGTAAAACTTGAAGAAACTGTGTAAAATGATATTGGTTTGTCAGGCTGATGTATAGTTTTGAGGTGGAAAGGGAATAAATCCGTTTAGTGAGCCAATAAAATAAGAAAGTTTGAAATAAGAAAGTTTGTTCACAAAGATTCTTTTGCTTAATGCCTGATTTTGTGGTCCTATGTATTAATACTTGCAGTGTGCTTTGAAATCATTGTCTTTGTTCATACCTCTGCTAATGGATTGGAATTTGTGAGTATATTCCACTTCCTCTTCCAAATGTCCTCTGAATTATTTTTGTTTGTTTGTTTGAGAACCACTACTTGTAAGCCAGATATTGTGTAAGTTCATATTGTATGTCCAAGAAAAATGAAATGCTCCGCATCCAGTTTTTAGGTGTTGTTATTTCTACCACTGGATTTGTATTTATTTCTCTTCTTGCATAGAGTCTGTTTGAAAGTTCATGGCCAGTTTCACAAATTTCATCTTTCTGTATCCTATTACACTCTGATCCCACTCCTACAACTGTGCAACTGTTAATATACCTGTGGTTTAATATCAGCTCCATCGGTTAGATTGAAATCCACAAATGTTCATGCCAAAATTAATCTGTTAGATATAAAGGTGGTTTGAAAGTCCTTCTCCATTTTCTTTTCTTTTTTTTTATAGAACAATAAGGTAGGGAGTGATCCAGTACATTGTGAGAAGTTTCAGATTTCCAGTGCCATATCTAGTATTGTTTTTAATATCTCCAAAACATTGTGAATTAAATTGGCCAGACTATTGGTTCCCCCAGTCATTTTTACCATGTAGTTTTTTTCAGTGTGTCCCTTTTGCATGGTGCATGGATTTTGCTTTGAGGTCTGAGAACTGACATCATTCTGCCACATCTCAGCTGTGGGTGGCTTTAGTATGTTGTTAGTATGAATTAACTTACATACGTGTCCCAAGTTCTGCCTGGTGATAATGTTGCCCCAAACCATGAGTGATGCAGGAGCCCACCCATGTTGCCAGTACCTCCATCTGATGATAGGGAATTAATTAGCTCAAATTAGGAGGCCTGCAGGGGGGGGGTAACTTCGCAAGGACTTCCACCAATATTTACGGGTTCCTACCTGGAAAGAACCAGCCAAAAGTTCCAAAATAAGCTAAAATGTCATACACACAAAAGATCCAACCCTCACACAAGAGCTAACTGAAAGATAAAGGGAGGAAAGTTGTTGATACAGAGTGTTAGAGAATGGATTATAATTACAGTTCTGGAGAGCAGTGAAGAAAGTAGTAATGTGGCTTAGACTTGTGCCCAAGGACAGCACCCATTCAGGAATCAGAGCAACAGCATGGTGTTCAGCAAGCTAAATACTGCATCAAACTTCTCAAAACAGACAGTTTTTATGCCCAAAGTCTACCTAGAGGACAGGGGTGTGAATGGGTCTCTGGCCAAGCAAACAACAGAGATTGCAACATAGACAATGGGGTCCAGATAGAGTTAATGGTCTTCGTTTTATGTGACAAAGAGTTAATGGTTGTTATAATAGTTCTGTAATGATGGATGGGTAGAGGAACAATGCATGGAAAAGCCCAGGTGCAAGGAAGAAGGGCTGACATAATCGGTGTTTTGGTGAGAACTTCCTTTTGCTGTGGTATGGTCTCAGAGAGATTATAGCTTCAGTTTAAGCCTATTATCTCTGGATTTACCTGGTAATCTTCCTGACAATGACCTTGGCTATGCCTAGAAGGGATCTTCTGACCTATTTTGCAGCACATGTGTTCAGTCAGTAATTTTGCTCTGCCCAGCTCAACCTTCCAGTCACCTCAGGATCTGTTTTATATTAATGCCAATTAATGTGTTTTGCCAGTTATATCATATTTCACCAATTAAACCATATCAAATCTCAGGGTTGTGTGGGCTGGTAACAGTAACACCTCATCTTTGCCTTCACTGAGCAATGTAAACATGGAAGCTTTGTGCAGAAATTTCACCGGTTGTACCTCTTGCATTTCACTGCCTTGTGGGCTTGATGTTTAAATTTTATTTATTTATTTATTTATTTATTTATTTATTTATTTATTTCCCACCTTTTTCCTTGTACAGGATTCAAAGCAGCTTACTTACATTTAAAACAACAGTTCGGTTAAAGACAGAAGATTAAAACAATATAAAACACAAGTAAGACAAGGTAAAAAAGAAAAATTAAAAATTAACCCCCCTTCCTAATAGATAGCCAAAGTCATCCCTGAACAAAAAGGTCTTTGCCTGCTAGCAGAAAGAAAGGAGAAAGGGGGCCAATCAAACCTCACGCAGGAGGGAATTCCAAAACCTGGGAGAAGCCACCAAGAAGGCTCTTTCCCATGTCCTTACCAAACACACCTGTGATGGTGGTAGGACCAAGAGAAAGTTTTTATTCTTCTGAACCCATATGCAAGGGGTTTGGATCTATGTCTGTGTTTAATATCTTCTGACTAAGGATAACATTTCAAAATGATAGAATACTAGCATCTGATGGCTCTAGCCTACTACACATAACAGCTATGTCACAACAAATCTTTGTTGTTCTTAATATACAAGAAGAATACATCTGCAGATTTTGCCCCTTTAAAATCAGCAGCTCCTATAAACATATATATTCTCAAAGTCCTGATAACAGACAACTGGACACTGTCAGGCCAAGCTAATCCAGTCCAGTCCTTTACCTGTATCACTCAGCTATCATCCTCCCTAGGATACACCCAAACTGCTAACACCTTTGCTCCTCTTCTAGTCTTTCACTCCCAATTAAGCTTTGGTGGATTTCTCTTTCTATATCCTTCAGCTTCTTAGTGATTGCTACCTGACAGTGAAGGCAGCTAAACCAATCAACCAATCTTGTTAACAACAATGGTTAACCCAACCTGGGTCAGCTGAGATCTGCTGGTGTGATCAGCGGGAGTCATTCAGAGTCCTACTACAATGCTTTATGAAAGGCTTCTCTTGTGGTTGCTGTGCTTTGTCCTAAGCTGGATTGCTCCCCCACTGATTCTATACTAAGCAAACAGGGTTTAGCAAAGCAATCATCTACATTGAGCACTCAAAAGAACCAGAGGCTCTCCACCAACCGGAGAAGCTCGCCAGCCGGAAAGCCCACCCCTGGCAGATCTGCAGGCACGTCCTTGCGCACGTCTGCAAATCTACACCGGGTGCTGCGACGTGGCTGCACACGGCTGCACACCCCGTGCCTTTTAAAAAACACTTGAAAAAGTGGTTTTTAAAAAGTGCGTGGCGCCGCCACTTCCGGGCGTCCTTGCGTGGATTGGGGTGTGGAATTACACTAAAGTAATCCACCCCAATCCATTTTACGGTGTAGACGACCTCCGTCAGAGGTCGCGCTACACCGTTTTAATACCCCCGTGTGGAAAGGGCCTATGAGTGAGGGATATGATCAATGCTTCCTTTCTGCCATGTCTCTAGCCAAAACTGTTGTATTTATTCCACCAGCTCACAGGTGAGGGACAAGATGCATGTGACTGCTATTCCTTCTTGAAACCAGCCATCCAATCAAAACTTGTGGTGGCCTAAGGGATTTTTACTTAAGGATTATTGGTTTTGGGGAGAAAAATACCTTAAGAGAAAATACCTTTGTCACATCACAATTAGGCTGGCAAAACACTTCCAGTTGTTACCACTAGATGGCCTAAGAATGAAACATTTATACCTGAAGTTTCACTGTGTATATAAAATTAATAGATTTAAAATGACATTTAGAACACTGGTCTTCAACTGGTGGCTCAAGAACCAGTTACTGAATTGCTTCTTACAGGAAACTTTGCAGCCACTGGGGGGGAAATGTGGTTCTTTTGAGTGCTGAATTTTAATCAAAATGAATAGGTATCGTGACCATTTTAAATTAATTGCATAGATGGTGTTTTCTTCCATAACCATTTCTTTGGACTAGAAGTCCAAATCCATGAATATGAAACCATTCTGTGTGCTAGATCTCTAAAAGCTCATGAGGTCAATAAACCTCTCACTTGCCTAGTGTCTTAGCAACAGCAGTACTTCAATGTTCTTTATTGCTGAAGTAAACAAGGCTCTGCTTTTCAAATACTTATGAGACAACCAACAAGCAAATCTCTGTGGGTGCAGCAACATCTGGTTCTAAATGAAATATTTATTACCATGAGAGATGTTGTTTGGTGATGATAGATTCTGTTCTCAGCAGTGAAACAACCAAGACCTTATTCTCATTTGTGTTGATGTTCTTGACCCTGCCCTTAGATTGCAAAGAAGTTTATCCTGACACCAGCTCCAGAGCCCTCTGATCTTTGACAGAGACAGGAACCTGATTCCATGTAAACTATCCTCCTGTTGCTTTGCGCAGAGCAGTGGAAGTCCAAAATCCTCTTTCCCCACATCACCTTTCCACCACACCTGGCTCAGGTCCATTTCACAGCACTGCACTCAGAACAAATGTACTGATGTTTGTATTTCTCTTTAAAAAAAAAAAAAAGCCCAAGCATGTTACATGGTTGTCCCTCCATATTTTCTGGTGTAACTTTCATGGATTTGATTATTTGTCAGTTTCTTCAACCCTGCTCTCTCCCCCCACCTTCAAGCATTTCTTTTCAGGGAATCTTTCCTCTCTGTGGCTCTGATCAGGCCATGCAGTCCTTTAGGAACCCTTCTGGTCCTCCTCCTCCACCACCACCAGCCACTGCCTGGCCAGCTAAGGGCAGCTCATAGCCTGATTTCTCATTATCCTATATCCTTTTCCAATGCCCCCAACGCAACCAAGACCATTTCCGCACTAGCCTGTTATAGCGCAATGATTCTACTTTCAACATCCTCTGGAATCCTGGAGTTTGCAGTTTTGGGAGGGGCTATAACAGGCTAGTGCAGAAATGGCCCAAGGAAGGAGATAGTTAGAGAAGAAGTATAGGCCCACCATGCTAGCCCATTCCACTGAAAATGAAATTTCTGGGTTCACAGTTCCTTAATTCTAGGTTTGCATTTTTTGCACCAAGTTCTGATTGGTGGATCTTGGGGTTCTGCCCGTCTCTTTCCGAGGCTCTACGGCTTGTTCAGCTCACTTCCCCACCACAACTGCTCATTGCTCCTTTCCTATCCCTCTGTTAAACTCTTCCTTCTAAAAGTTCATGACAATGACAATTCAGTAGTTCTGCGATATTATCTCTTTAGTCTGTCATTGAATTGATGATTGGTGTGCCATTGGTGGTCTCACATACTAGAACTTTTTAGCTTCCATGAAGATTCTGGTGAAACCAGAATCTTTGGGGAACTGATTTATTTGCATAAGTTCCTTGCCTGTGCTTGAATATGCTGACTGCATACAGTTCACAACCCTTGTTCTTGAATCAGAAATTTTCACCCTTTTTGTGACTCTCCCAACCCTACTTCCTCTTTTGATCTATTCCTCTTCCTGTGTCCCTCTCTTAAGATCTCCAGCTTGCCCCTTTATCTGCAGTCAAATTATAAGTGAAAAAAGGGAGAGGAGAGCATTTATAAAGGACCCAATCCTTGTTATTGTTGTCATGTGCCTTCAAGTCATTTCTGACTTATGACCACCCTAAGGTAAACTTATCACAGGGTTTTCTGAGGCTGAGAATGTGTGATGTGCCCAAGGTCACCCACCCCAATTTTAGCCACATTGTGCCCTCTTATAATCCTTCTTTAATTGTTCAGAAGGAATATGTGAAGAGGGCAGAAGAGCTATGTACATATTCCTAGTGGAGACAGTATCAGACTTTGAGTGCTTTCATTCTGAAGGAGGTTTCTGAATACGTGTTTCTGAATGCCCATAGAAATACCCATGTGATAAGAAACTTGGCTTGCTAGAATTCTTGATCACAAGGCAGGGTCTTTTAAGACTCTTCAGCTGAACTGGGTTAGCGTAGGCCTTTTCCACATTTTGTTTTTAAAATGGGGCAGCGCATCCTCCAGCAAGGACGTTTGCACTTGGGGGCGAACTGGGTCCGGACTACTTTCTGTAGTTTCGGACTTCAACCCGCTCCAGAACGACCAGAACTGGTGGTTCGCCGTGCTATTGAAAGACCGCTTAAAACAGGTCTTTCAATAGCCCGGCGTGCCCCAGTCCGTCACTGCGCTCCTGTGTAGATCTGCAGGCTCACATCAGCACGAGGCTGCAGATCTTCCGGGGGCGGGCTTCTGGCTGGTGAGCTTCTCCAGTTGACAGGGAGCCACCACCAACCGGAAGGTGCCGTTTTTGTCCCTGGAGCAGTGTGTAGCATGGGCACGCACTGCTCCGGATCAGCGTGGATCGTCGAAGGGAGCGCGCCAGTCCGGTGAGTAACAGACTGCCCTGTTTTCTTCCCAAAGTGTGAAAAAGCCCTTAGAAGCCTCCTTCAGTGCTTTGCAGGGATTGGAGATATTTCAGGTGAGGCTAACATATGCTGCTTCACATTTCACACATTGATTGTGAATTCATGAGTCTGCCATAGTCATACAAGCAAATTCCCTTTGGCCCCTGTAATTTTATCACTGTGTTTTTCTTCCTTTTTGTCTATGTGCCTTCAGTCACAGGCCATTCACTGGAGGAGACTTGGGCCATTTCTGCACTACACTGATATAGTGCTATTATTCTACTTTCAACCTCCTGTGGAATTCTGGGGTTTGTGGTTTACTGAGGCCAAAGAGCTCTCTGACTGAGAAGTCTAAAGGCCTCTCCCTAAACTGCAAATCCCAGCATTCCATAGGATGTCGAAAGTGGAATAATAGCACTATAACAGTCTAGTGCAGAAATGACCCTGGTCTTGCAGAGATACAGGTCTTTTTCTCTCATCCTGAGAGGGTTTGATCCTTTGTGAGGTCATGGGACTCTTTCTATGATCTCATCTTCCCTCTATTTTATCTTTTTAAACTTTTGCTCTATCTGTTCTGGATATTTTGCTTTCTCTTCTACCAACTTATCACACTGTAGCCAAGACATGCAGTGAAATTGCCAAAGGGGAAAACACACACAGAATACATATTCATATTTAATGTCCCCTCTCTTTCCATCTTAATTCTCTCCCTTTCTTATGCCACGAATTCTGAAAATTTTGCCCATTTTTGCCATGATCTCACAATATCTAGCTGTACTATTTGCTTTTGGAAGCATTTTTACCCTACTCGGCAGCCAGAGGTGAATACAGATCAACAAAAACAGTGTCTGTGCCTTCAAATGTACAGCCTAACAGCACAGATCACAAAAAGAAAAGGGGGTTAGGCAGTGAAAAGGAAAATAGGAAGACTCATGCACTGGGTCGAAACATTGATATAAGCTTCCTAGATGACCAGCTGTAATGCAGCTGAATGTTACCAGCTGTCATATCAAACAAGCTGGAATGGAAGGTATCATGCTCACAAAAAGGCATTTTCAGATTTCTAATTTCCCTTCTGACAGAATGTCTAGCTCAGAAAGTCTCCTAGGTAATGGTTCCACTGTTTGACATTCAGTTACTGTATCTCATCAGTTTCACACTGGGAAATATGCTTCCATCTGATTCTGTATATTAAGTAGCTGGTTGATAAGAATGGTTAACATTTGTGTAGCAGTTTCCAGCTCACTATTCAAAGCCCAGAGCACTCACTATCTAATTGCATTTGTTAGAACAATCCTATAAGATAAGTCAGTATTATTCTCTCATATATTACTGGGGGAGGGGATTCAAGCTGTGGAGGAATGTTTTTGCTAAGGCTGCCGGGGGATTTCATGGCAGAGGTGAGATTCAACATGAGGAACTGCTGACTCTCAGCTCCCTGATTCATCCATAGCTGCTCTATCCATTGGACCCTTTAGGCATGGTGCCTTAGGCTTATGGAAATTTTAGGGCCTACGAAAACAGAGTTTTAGGGCCTGTAAAAACATTTTTTAAGGGGATAGAAGGGTTGGTGGGTGGGGAGGATGGGGTACATTTTAATGTTTTAATGTATTTATATATTTCTGTAATGCTGCCTCGATCCACTGGGAGAGACGGGATAAAAATAAATATTATTATTATTATTATTATTATTATTATTATTATTATTATTATTATCATCATCATCATCATCATCATCATCATCATCATCATCATCATCCCTAGTGGTATGTCTAGGCAAGGATTCCTAGGGCCTACAAAAATCCTTAATCCAGTCCTGGTTTCATGCATTCTTTTTTGCATTAAGTCAGAGTTCGAGAAAAGACATTACTTTAAAAAAGAATTTGTTGTGGTTATTTGTTCAAACAATCAGAAACAGCTGATTGACATTGTAGTCACAATTTTTAAAGGTAAAGTTTGCTTTCCAGGTTCTCAGAAGTAACTGAAGTTACTTATGTAAGATTCTAGTTAACTTTTCAAAAAATCACTGATGGCTATAAGCTGCTGGTCTATAGTCCAGAACAGTCTCCTCTCAACTACTCAATTGTCACCTCGGTACCCACAACAGAGCATAACACAGCAACACAGGCCAGTATTCCTCCTCCATCATTTAGTGAGACCACAGACCCTTGCTCGCAAGGGTGGCATTATCCCTTGTTAAGTTATAGTTGTAATATAACGCAGTTATGAAAGCCAGTGTTGTGTAGTTATTTGAGTGTTGGACTATGACCCTGGAGACCTGAGTTCAATTCTCCGCTTCAGCCTTGGAAACCCATTGGGTGGCCTTGGGCATGTTACACAGTCTCAGCACCAGAAAACCCTGTGATAGGTTCACCTTAGATTTACCATTAGTTGGAAACTACGGAGGCACACAGCAGCAGCAGCAACAACAATGCAGTTATACCTTTGTTATTGGGAATAATTGATAATAATAATTACAAGTTACTTCCAAGCTCTGCATTAATTACAACAAGCACATTCAAGTATTTTAAAAGTCTTTTTTTAAAGGGGTATATTTAAACCAGCTTCCAATCACTTAATTTCTGTTTCTAACAATTTACTCATTTATCAGAGCCTGGGAACTGGACTTCTATGAGATGCCTGAAATTTTGTAGAGAAAAAATAGGGAGCACTTTACCAAAATTGTGTTGGCGAGGATACAGCCAATGAGTAACCTACTGCCACATATGACTTTACTGCTTCAAAATGCAATCATCTGAAGATGAGGTGTCAAACTTTATTGCTAAAATGTCACATCAGTTATCACATTGTTGGGAGACACTGATGATGTTATTTGTATTCAAAAGTCCAAATGGTCAATTTCACAATTAGAAGCTGATTCTTATTATTTTATCAGCTGTGAGATGAGGAATTGATAAAATCTGGAAATCAAGTAATAATCTGGCTTTGAGATATTGTCTTAATAGATTATTTGCAAGCTTGTCAAATAACACTGCAGAACAAAGAAGACAACTGTGACATATTTGTCAGTATATGATATACGTTTATTGAATTTAGAGGGACAGAGATTTCTCCATGGAATCAACAGCAAGACTGTATAAAATAATGGGAAAATCAATTTTGACATTATCTGCATTAATTTCCATATACTCATATCCTTGTAAATTATAAAACATAACCTGAAAAAGAAAAATCAATAAGTTGTTACTCTGATTTGATGCTGCTGTTATACTTAACTTATCCTCTCACACTGCTGTATCTTTGTAATTTCAGTGCTTATTGTTATGAGTTGGAACTATATTTTTGAAAGACTGCACATTCCTGGGATTCTTTGAGAGAAGCCACAACTGATAAAATGGATTTCAAGGCATGTAGTAATTTTGCTTGGAATAAATGGCAAATGCCCCTTCAAACTCAAGTTGGAGTTTTCCTTATCTCATAAAACAACATCCATCTACAAGTCAACTTCTCACTTGTATTTTAGGAATATAGGAAGACAAAGAGAGTGTCAAGGCTAAATGGCAAATTAAGGGTAGAAGAATTGCACTCAGCAGCAGAGTTTGGAGTGTGTGGAGGAGGGCGGGAGGGGGTGTGTGGCTACGGTGTGTGTGCATGTGGCTGCAGGGCATAAGGGCATGGCCATGGCACCCAGGGGCATGGCTATAAGTTGGGAAGCCCCAAAAACATTGCTGCCAGGGGCAAACCACCTCCATCACCCCCCTATCACTACACAACTGATCATACTTCCAGAATTCCAAACAGAGGGCTCCTATGGTTATACTTCAAAAGCTTTGGCCTCAGTCCTATTGGAACTGCCAGCTAGAGAAGTTGTTGTTGTTGCATACCTTTAAGTCATTTCCAACTAATGGAGACCCTAAGGCAAACCTATCATGGTGTTTTCTGGGGCTGAGAGTGTGTGATGCATCCAAGGTAACCCACTGGGTTTTCATGGCCAAGCGGGGAATTGAAGCCTGGTCTCCAGGGATGTAGTCCAGTACTCAAACTACTACATCACTCTGGCTCTTGCCAACTAGCATAGACTTATTTAAATCCACCACAGTTACATAAATGTTGACTCCTCAATTGGCCAATGGATCTATTCTAAGTGGGACTACCAACAGGACTCAAGTACCATATTCTGTCTTTTCTTCTTTTCTTTAAAAAAAAATGAAAATACTTTCATGTCTATTTAATAAGAAATTACAAAATTACTAAGCAGCAACCAACCACTAACACAGCAAGATAAATTGGACACCAAGCTGCAGGGTTCATGGGTCAAAATAGCATATGATATAATCCATGCCAGCCATGTACATCTTTTGTTCCTTAATGACTATTATTCCCAGTGAGGAAAAAAGGACAGAAAAAGCAGTGGGGGAAAAACACAGGAGGGCTACAAGTGGAAGCTGACAATGTCTGGGTCCCCATCCCATCCCCATTTTTTTAAAAAACAAAACAAAACTACAGAATGCTAGCCCAAACCCATGGTTCCCAATGCCACAGACACATCCATGGTTCACTCAGAAAGCCAAATATTGGACTGCAATGAAACATTCAAATTTAGCTGCTGTCACTGCTGGCAACATGGTATTAAAAGAAGGAGCTTAAGTTATTAAACTGAGCAGCTTTAATCATGCAGTTCAGAGGGGAAATCCATTGCTACAGGAGTGCACAGGATTAAAGTATTTTTACCGCAAAGCCAATACATCTAACAGTTAGCCACTGCTCCACTAGTGCATGCATGTCTGTGCATATGTGGGTTCATTCAGAGAGATCCTGCTAAATATTATGGGACCCAATGGATTTTTATTTAGAAATTGACCCCGTAACCCTGAACCTGATCATCTTGGTAGCCAGCTATGTCATCTTGCTCTTGGTTTTCCTGATTTCTTGCATACTATATGACTGTAGAGGGAAAGACCCCAGTAAGGAGTATGCTCCTGAGATTCCAGCAGAAACCCAGCCTCCCATCCGGTTGGTGGTGATGCAGCAAGGGAACCCTGGTACCCATTGGCCTAAAGGACTTGTCCCAGCTTATCAAAATACTGCTGGTCCCCCTGGGAAAAGGACTACGGTAGTTTGAGAAAGCCTTCAGGAGCTCCTGAGGTCTAGTGTAAGATTGCCTCATCTGACATGTTTACATCCTGCTTGCACAAGGAAAACAAAGCAAGGTAAGCCAAAACTGACATTGTGTGTGTATGTGTGTGTGTTTACACATGTTCTGAAACGGGTTATTTCATCTTGAGTTCTCTTTTGTTTGTGTGTGATGCTGCTAGAGTCTTAATGGAGTGAGAATGCCCCAACCCTCATATTGTAGATTTAAATATGCATCAATGATTTGTGGAAAAAATGGGAGAAAAAGAGAAACAGGCAATGAATTTCAAAAGAGTGAAGATTTTAAAAAATACATTGTTCTGTCCTCAGCCCATGGGAGAGGGGAATAATCACAGAACTGATCAGTTTCAAGGATGCCAAAGACTGCAAAAGGTCCAATAGGCATGTGGGAAAAGTAGACATTCTATGCTAGGGAAATATGAGGTAAGACACAATGCTTTTGTAGGGCAGTGTTGTCTCAAGAGTGAACACACATCAACAGTCTGGTACTTTGATTCAGCATAGAAGACAATGGCTGACATTCTGTTGGCAACATACCCAGGTATAACTGAATATTATAGCGGCATACGTAACTGTTGGGTCAGAATGAATGGAGAAATTAAGGACTTCCATCTGCTATGATTCCCGCTTCCCCTCCAACACCGCCTCCCTGTTTTTCAAGCTTGGCAGCCTTTTCCACAGGTATTCAGTGACCACAGGAAGATGGGAGGAGGATAAGGGGGACTAGGGAAGTCAGCTGGTTTCCTTCATGCCACTGCCTACAGGAAGAAAAAGGCAACCTTTTGAACTTTATGGGGGTCTTTCAGTGGTCCAGGGGATACATCATTTTCCTTCTCTCAGCTGCAGGAACACAACCAGATGGCTTGCCCACAAGTCCCCTTTTCTTTCCCTGTCTTTATCTGGCCACGGAATGACTGTGGAATGGCGTGCCCATCCTGCACACAGTTAAGTATGCAGGTGAGGGGACGGGACATAACTACACCTGGTAGAACACTGTGACCCACCAATGTGACGCAGGATCTCAGCTAGTGTCCCCAAGATGGCATACCAGTTTCCATGGACCAGAAATTCAGGACAGCTTTCACTTAGTAAATGACCTTTGGAGGGAACAACATTGTCTAGAGCACCATCGAGCTCAGGATTATGGGATCCTTTAAACCAGGATTACAAAAGCCAGTGTGACAAAGTGGTCAGGGTGTCAGATTAGGACCAGAGAAACCCAGGTTCAAATCCCCACTTAGCCACAAAGCTCATTGGGAGAGTTTGGGCAAGTCTCTCTCTCATCCTAACCTACTTTATAGAGTTATCATAAGGACAAAATGTGAGAGGTGGCAGGAGAGACAGTGCACATCCTGGGGGTCCTTGGACAAGGGAATAGTCTGAGAATGTTCATGTAGTGTTAGATGAAATGCTATTCTTGGATTATTACATCTGGCAGAATTAAGAGAGCGCATCCAGGGAATAATAAATTACTTACTATAAGAAGGAAGAGGCCACTCTTGACAAAAAATCCTTTGGTCTCAAAGGATAATAGGTCATGTGTAGACATCCCCTTACAGGCCAGGATGCCTGAGTAGGTGCTTATCATGCCATGTCAGGAGCTCACAGATGCAAATGGTTGCCTAAACCCACTTCAGTCTGTTTTCAGACCTGCTTTTGATATAGAAAGTGCTATGGTCAAACTGAGATGCTGCTTTAAGCCAAATCAAATCATGATTCCATTAGAAGGTCCCATTGTTCCATCTTGTTTAGTATTATATAGTATACTGACCGGTAGTGAATGTCTGAGATTTTAAACAAAATATTGCCAGTTTGGAGATCATAGTTATTCATATGCTCTTCCACTTAGCTGTGGTCACTCCAACATGCCTCATCACAGTCTGTCCAACTGTACAATCTGTCCAACTGGCAGCCTATGACCATCTGATAGCTTGAACAAGCCTGTATAAGAAAAATCGCACTACAAATAGAAGGGTATTATACAGCAAAAAGGGCTGGGGAGGTGGAAGTGGGAAGAATCTTGCAGCACCTTGGAGATGTTTCTTTAAGGATGAAGTTTCATCTGTATCAGTCCACTGCTTCAGATGCACTGAGTCAGAAATGCCCAGATTTGGTGAGTTATCATTCCATCATTTTAATTGATTAAGCAACCAAAATATTGAATGGTACTTCCAAAACATGTCAATAGAAAAGAAAACAATTGTGCTCAGTTGAATGAAAGGAATAATTAATTGTTTGGAAAAGTATCTTTCCCAAATGGAATAAGCTAGAAATCTGGATATTTATGTGAAAGACAGAGTGTGTGCACACACAGAGAGAGATGTGTGCATGTATGTGATTTGCATATTTGGTGGGGCTCTTGCAAAAGAATTGACAAAAATCCCCACCTAATGCAATGCAATTAACAAATTACTGAAGAAAGTATACCAGCCAATGCATGCCGTTAGCAGACAGAGAAAATAGTTTCTGCGTGTCTGTATTTGTATTAGTCACTTATCCTCTTTCTTCTTTAGAGAGTATAATTTAGGCAGGGATGTGTGTTTTTATAGTTTTATTTTTGTACATCACCATGTACATTGACAGGCCTAATAATTAATAATGACATCAGTTTCCTTATTCTTGCTGAAGCTTTCCTTAGCATTAACTGATGAGATAAGGATCAGATGTAAGCTCTATGAATCATATACTAAATTGAACACATAGCAACTGTGTCTCAAAAATCAGATTCCGTGAATCCAGCAAGGTGTCAGTAAAGGACTTGACTATAGGACTCTCCTATACATGCGGCTCAGCAGTATTGCAACCTTGGATGCAAACTTTAAAGACATAAAATAAAAGATACAAAATATGTGCACTTGCATAATAGAAATTCTCCTATAAGGAATTTTCCCCTGGGCCCAGAAGAATGTTCTTTACTAACAGATTTGTGTGTGCTTGAGGTCTGGCTGTTTCTGGTGGTGTGAAAGTGAAGGGAAGGCACTTTGTGAATATTCAGGATGCTGCCATTTTCCTTATCCTTTTTGTTTTAAGAATGATAACATACCTTCCCACTGGCTCTGTTTGGAAGGGACAGTCCCAATGAATCCTCTGTCATTCCACCTTTTAAACTGTTTCTAAAATGTCCCAGTTTCTCTCTTTTCCTCCCACTTTCCCCCTCATCCTGGCTTACTTCAGTCACAGCAAACTGAGTCCAAAGTGCAAAAGTGGTTTCCACCATCAGTTTACTCAGCAGGGGGAAACAGAGGGGACTCAGGTAGAAGCAAACTGCTGCAGCCTTTCCTAGCTTGCAGCCTTTCCTCACATAGGGACAGGGGCGATGAGGGTGGTTCACCCCCAACTGCAATGTTTTTGGGGTGTCCTGGATCATGGCCACACCCCCATGTGTCACGGCCACACACCCCGTGCACCGTAGCCACACCCCCATGCCGTAGCCCTGCCCCCCTCCACGTACTCCAAGCTCCACTGCTGTTGTGTGTTCTTTCTCACTAATGACCTTTACCATCTTAACCATACTCTGATGTCACTCTGATGGCACTTGGCCCCACGTGTCCTGATTTTCATTTGTAAATGCAGGAAGGTATGTGACCATGTTACAATTGTCTGGCTTCAAAGTTATAAGTTTGCATGACTTCTTGTTGATGTGTGCCCTCAAGCTGTTTCTGACTTATGGTGACCATAAAGCAAGCCTACCATGGGGTTTTCTGGGGCTGAGAATGTGTGATGCACCCGAGGTCACTCGGTGAGTTTCCATGGCTGAGCAGGGAATCAAAACCTGGTCTCCAAGGTCATAATCCAATGCTCAAACCACTGTGCCACATTGGCTCTCACACAATGATTACTATTTTTAATTTGAGGTATTGCTGATAAAGAAAGTTCTTTGAACAGTACTGCAGTATCCTTGCTCTCTGCCCCAAAATCCAATTACTATACTACTGAATCACTCACTGAATAGTGAGTCAACACTTTTGACAGTCCCATTGATTAAGTGTATCTACTCTAGTTAGGACTAACAAGTGGATTTAGGCTTTGTGCCCTCACTGGTGTGGGTTAAATAGTTCTCAGCTTGTGGATGGAATTCTCTTTGATGCATGAAGTCATTAAACAGTGGTGCCCTTGGGAAATTTTAGACTACACTTAACAGTTTTATTGGTGGACTGCTATGAGAAAGTGTATTACTTCACTTTCTTCAAAGGTACTAAACTAGCCCAGTTTTGCTCATCCTCCCCAACTTATTCTGAGGGGTGAAGCACTGGCATGAGTGGATTAAATGCTTTCTGCTGTGATTCACAATGGCTGTATGAACCTACATATCTCAACATGTTTGGGGAAGTAGAAAGCTCAGGAATTGCTATTGGGGCTGTAGGTGGTGTAATTATGCCATACAATCCCCAATTTGTGATCCAGTATGATTGGCTAGAAATATTATTAAATTGGCATGAAATAAATATAGTTCTTGCACTTATGACTGAAACACTGTGTGGAGATTACAAGACTCTGACTGGAAGCTTCTTGAAGCTAGGACAAAGGGCCTCAGCATGACCAGGTCATAAGTTTAGGAGAATCAAATGAAAACTTAGCCTGATGAGTTTTGGATGTTGTCTAAAGTGCCTAAGCCTAAGAGATAAGAGCAAATAGGTGATAATGATGATTAAAAAAATAGGCGATAAGCACGGTGGTTGAGGTGGTTGAGGTCCTTCCTTCCTTCCTTCCTTCCTTCCTTCCTTCCTTCCTTCCTTCCTTCCTTCCTTCCTTCCTTCCTTCCCCACTCCCTTCTTTATCACAGTGGCATTTCTAAGATGTGGAGTCAGCAATGTCCCCCTCTATGGTTCTAAAGCACTGAATTATTGTCTCAGTATATAAGGCTCTGCAGACCGTGTGTGAGCAATCACACCACAGTCTGTTATGGAACAGATGGTTGGTGCTGAGTTGAGAGGTAAGAGGGCAAAACTAGCATTGGAAAAGGGAGCTACGCTGAAAAGTACTCAGAAATGCCAGTGTATGGGGAGAACAGCCCTGTCTTCAACAGAAACAGTCAGAAAAGTCATGTTTATTTATTTATATTTCCATCTACTGCTGAATCTAATGTAATCAAACATCTGCCCATGTAGCAACGAGTGCACCAGCACAGCAACTGACATTAGCTCAGAACAGATGTGAAAATCTCTCCATGTTGATTTCACTGATTTCCTTTCTCATTCTTGTTTTGTATCAGGTTGCAAGCATGGACATTTATGCCATTTTTAAATGCAGTTTTCTTCATTTATATATTTATTTGTATAATATACTTGATTTATTCTACTTTCCTGACAGACTGAAGCATCTTGCTATGTATTTTTTTTCAAGTATGTATGTTTTAACCCCAGGCATTAAAAATTACATCCATTGCTTTGTGGGCTTTTCTCTGAAATTCCCTGCTAAGTGTCCTAAAATGTGTGAATGCTCAAGGTGAGCATTTACTCATGACAGAGCCCCAGAGATATGGAAATGCTACAGCTTCTTCCATCCCTATCAAAATCATGAGGTTAGCAATAGCTCAACATTGCCTCCTCCACTGGGAATGCTCTAACACAGTGGTTCTTAACCTGGGGTCCAGTGACCCTTTGGGGGGGTCAGTGGAGTCTTCACAGGGGGTCCGTGAATTTCTGCTGTAGCAGCAGCTACAGGGACATGGCAGTGGGGGGAGGGCTTGTGAGTGCTGAAACTGCTCCCTCATGTGCAAACGAGGAGGCAGTTTGGGCATGTGCACACATAGACCCCTGCTGCTGCGTTCCTGAAGGAAAGGACAAGAAGGCAGGCTACGTCTTGGGAGACCAGCATTTGAATCCCCACTCAGCCATTGAAACCCACTGAGTGACCTCAGACAAGTCACATTCTCTCAGCCTAAGAGGAAAGACAAAGGCAACAAATCTTGACGAGAAAACCTTCATGACAGGTTCACCCCAGAATTGCCGTAAGTCAGTTTTCAAAGGGCAGACACGTGATAGCTAGAAAGAACCTCCTCCTTGTCAGTGGTACTTTGCTGTTGTGTGCCTTCAAGTCATTTTTTATTATTTTATTATTATTTATTTGTATCCCGCCTCTCCATATGGATCGAGGCGGCAAACAACTTACAAATAGCATGTATTTCGAAACATTTCTATACATGCCCCCAACAAGCTGGGTACTCATTTTACCGACCTGCAAAAGGATGGAAGGCTGAGTCAACCTTGGAGCCCGACAGAATCGAACTCACACCCTTGTGGCTTGTAGTACTGGCATTTAACCACTGCGCCACCAGGGGACCTATCACAAGGGGGGGGTTGGCAAGATTTGTTCAGAGGGGGTTTGCCTTTGCCTTTGCCTTCCCCTAAGGCAGAGAGAATGTGATTTGCCCAAGATCACACAGTGTCTGAGTGGGATTTCGATCTTAGTCTCCAGAAGCCTGAAAGAAAAATAGAGAAAGAGAGAGAGAGAGACAGAGAAAGAAAGAAAGAAAGAAAGAAAGAAAGAAAGAAAGAAAGAAAGAAAGAAAGAAAGAAAGAAAGAAAGCAAGCAAGAAAGATTTGAATATTTAAATCTTGAGTTAAGCCTTGGGAGTCCCCGGCAAAAAAATTATATTTGCAGGGGGTCGGTAAAGAAAAAGTTAAGAGCCATTGCTCTAACACAAATATCCCCCCTGTTCAACAAATGTGACGTGCACATGCACACATGAAAAGATCTTTTAAGAGCCCAGACACAGTGCTTATCGCTTCTGTTTCTTACAATCTCACTGTTGACAAGAGAACAGCCGTCTGACAGAAAACAGATATCTGGATCTCAGTTTTGTCCTGCAATTAGGAAGACTTTGCCCTGAGACATGGTGCTTGGGGTGATAAAAGGACACTGATCTCTGAGATATATTGTTTCTTGTTTGGGCCACTGCTGAACAGCTCTGGAAAAAGGCACTTTCCATACTGATCAGAATATATGCAAATTGAGAGCGTGTTCTATCAGTGGCTATCCCTATCAATCATTAATTAGAAGGCTCTTTGGTTTTGTCTTTGGGCACAAAGACAAGGTTGTTGCTAATCCAGAAGGAGGAAGGGCGTTTTTTAACTTACTTAATAAGCTCAGATACAATATTCTTATGAAATCTACCACAGTTAGGGGTGGTTTTGTGGTTTTTTTAACCTCCCATTATGTTGTGTTTCTGCATTAATCTGAGAATTTTGAAAGAATTATATCCACAAGATATATTTTAAAATCGATATGTGAATTTTAAGATAAATTCAAATATTTGTTTTCCTCTCAATATGTATTTTAGATGTATATTTACATAGATAAATATGTGCATTTTTACAATGTATATTAAAAAATATACGAAGTGTATATTTTGATGTGCTTAAACTTTCAAGGACTGCACTGCCACATTGGAGAGGTGTGAAATCTGATGAACTATGAAATTCTAATCTACATATTGGTCTGACTCCAAGAACTGAAATTCATGGCTTTTTCTATAGGAATACACAAAGTCCAAATTCTTCAAGCATCTCTAGCCTGAATGTTTACCTGTTTGGAGAAGTTTCCTAACAATGTAGCAGGAGAACGATTGTCACTGTTACTTGGGGAAAAGATCACAAAATCTTAGTAGCAGGCTGTGAACTCCAGTTCCTGAGCTGGCATTAGACTATGAGATCCTTCAAACGCTTGTGAAAACTGGGGTGTGGTTTACTGAGGTGGTCTGAAGGGTCTTTCCAACCACCTGCTCTCAAGGTAACACATGACTGGGGGAGTGCTGTGAGTTTCCGAGCACTCCTATCTGCAGCATCTCAAAAGACCTTTGTTTGGAATGTTGTCTGGTTAAAATGTAGGGGGGTTTTTTAGAGCCGGGAGGTTGGCACTGGCAGAGCTAGCTACGCTGACAGAGCTCCATCATCGTAACTGTGGTTGATGATGTTGAATGCCAACGAAAGAAGTTTTTTTTATATATTTATAAAAAACATGAAATTTCTTTAAAAAAATTGTTTTACTTATTTTTGAGAAAGTTTACTTTCAAAAAATAATTTAAAACAGTTTTAAGCATGCTTACATGTTAAGGTTTAGTGCAGATTAAAAAATCATTTTAAAATAGGTCATTTTGCATCCCCATCCTTTTCTCTATGCTTTTTGTAACATCTTGGCCATTTCCCATTCCCATCCCCATTTCCTTTTCTCTGTCTGCTTTTTGTAATATCTTGGCCTGAAGAAGGGATTTGATGGGTCTCAAAACCTAGTGCACGTTTTTGAGCTTTTTGGATTGGCCTAATGAAGATATTTCTACAATATGGATTCTGGATTTTCAACCGTTTGTGTTGTCACAAACTCTTTGTACTGCTGGCTGGTTAAAAAAAGATGGAGCAGAAGGTGGGGGTGGAAGAAGCCAGGAAGTCCAAAAGTGTGGCTAGATGTTTTTAAGTCATGAGGTCTGGCATTTTACTCAGTCCCAAAATGGAGAGTGAAGACTTGATGAGTCACTGTTAGGTATCCAAGATAGCATCAAATGAAGATGATGAAGACAAAATGGTGAGTCTTCCTCTCTCTCTGGGAACAGAAGTATCAAAAATCTCTCCCTGCTGAGCCGCAGCCAGAAAGGGAGGAGGGAGGTCAGGAATACTTTCAGGGAGTGTTACTGCGGTTCAGGCCTATCCAGAGATAGCACTTGATATTGTTTTGATATCAAACCATTCGGCTTCCCTCTGCCACCCCGCTCCACGTGTTTGTAAGGCCTCCAGACAAGCACGTAAACAGGCGTGGCCGATAATTGCTGGACATTCCATTCTCCACCTAGGCAGGCCAGACAGAGCCGGTTTGTCGCTTCAGGGACCTCTCCAGCAAACACCTCATTGCTTATGCGTGATGCTAACCAAGGCTCCCTGCCCCGCGCAGGTGGCTGCACAAAGCTGTACTAAGCACTCCACATTTGCACACTGGCTACACTATTGTTAATTCGGCCCTAAGTCAATCATTCTAAATTCTGACCTTTCCAAGGCTTTGTCCCACTCCCAAATCACATTGTTCTCACCGAGTAAGGTATGACCTGCAGTCACAATTCACCCTATAAAACCACCCGATTCCGAGACCCTCCTTGGATCGCTCCTGAGTTCCATCCCGCCTTGCTACTGCTTTGCCCGGCGAGCCTTCCCCTCAGTTCTGGTAACTGAGCCCGCTCAACCTGGGATCGCTCCCGAGTTCCATCCAGCCTTGCTGCCGCTCCGCTTGGTGAGCTCCTCCCAGCTAATCATGCTGAGCTTCTTCTTCGCACCCCAACTTCGCTTTCAAGGTCCAGGACTACGAGACAGGTGTCGTATCACCTGCTTCCCTCTAAAAAATCCCTATTTCCGATATTCTTTAGCTAGCTGTGTGACTGTGGTATATTTAATACTTGTCTGTATTTAATAAAACATCATTTTGCTACGTTAAACCATCTGACTGCTTGACTGATCTGACCCCGTAGACGCTGGGTTGCAAGATCCTGCTAACCCTGCCTCTCGCTAGCTCTAGTGAGTGCTCCAGCTAATTTTCCCCAAGTAATTGTTGTTGTTGTTTGGTTATTTAGGTGTCCCTCCCGGGACTCCCAGAGATCAGGGTAACAGGAGAGTCCAAATATACCAAACACCAGGAAAATGCAAGCCGAGCCAGGTCAAGGTCCAGTCCAAAGTTTCAGGAGGCAGAGATCCGTCCAGAGGGTTTCAGGGAGCAGGAGATATGAAGGTCATGAAGACTTGCTAGTAATTTGCTGCAAGCAAAGAGCAGCCACACCGGCAGACTTAAATAGCCACTGTGAACAAGTGCTGCTTGTTATTGTTTCCTCAACCTAGTCCATGCAGCCTCCCTCTGAGCAGCCCGTTTCAGCCTTCTTCATGATTAAGGACTGATGGGCACAGGTGGATGCCACTCTTCTGCATCATTGCTGGTTTCCTCTCTGTCATGAGCTGGCTGGGGCAACTCTGTCTCTGTTTGACCTTCCATTGTGGAGGATGTTTGCAGGTTGACTTGCTCACTCACTGGTCAGAGTGAGATGGCATTCTTTGATTTCTCAGTTCTCAGATGTAGGAGGAAGCTTCTGGGTCTTTCACTTGGTATTGGATGTGGGGAAGAAGATCTTTGCCAAAATTAAGTATAAAAGGCACTATTCTGGATTGCACATGCAGGCCTTTGAGAATCAAAATGTGTTCAATTTTTCTGTGTAATTCTTCAGGGTGGTTGTGTGTTTTTGGATCCTGGCTCCTTTGCTTGATGGTGATGATGATGATGATGATGATGATGATGATGATGATGATGATGATGATATAGATATAGTTGTGCTTGTCTGTTTCATCATAGAAGAGGGGGAAGCAGTATGTGTACTGACAGGGAACAATCCAGCAGCATCTAGGAGTCTGATCGATTTTAGCATGAACTTTCATGGATTCCAATCCACTTCCTCTGATGTGCTGATAGTTGTTGTTGTTGTTGTTGATGATGATAACATTTCTATCACAACTTACCACTTAGAAAAAAACAAAACCAAACAAAGAACAAATAGTGCTCAAGGTGAATAATACCTTCACTAAAAACAAATTGATAAAACCAATAAAACAATTGCTGCAAACCAACATGAAACAACAAAACCATTAAGATCAGTCATCAAGAACCATTGAAACAGCTCAAAAGGGCATTTTGAAAAGAGGGGGCTTCAGATCATTCCCAGAAAGGAGCAAGAGAGGGAGCCAACATGTGGATTGCATTTCATAATCTGGGAGCGACATGTATCTATCTTACATAGTTATTCTTCCCTCTTGCTCTACACAGTGTGGCTTTCATAAATGCCTGCGTGACTGGGCCAGCTTTTTGGAGCTGAGATGAGTGTTCCTGAAGAACCCATCTAGGGCTTCTTGAATATGTGTTAGGAGGGATGAGTGAGGTTGGCAGGGATCACTTGCACAGACATTCAAGGGCCTTTCTGCACTATGCTGTTACAGTGCTATTATTCCACTTTCAACATCCTGTGGAATTCTGGAGGTTTGTAGTTTAATGAGGCCAAAGAACTCTTTGGCTAAGAATTCTAAATCCTCCTCCCTAAACTGCAAACCCCAGGATTCCATAGGATGTTGAAAGTGGAATAACAGCTCTATAACAGTGTAGTGAACTCATGTGCACACACCCTTTCTATTTGGTGCATACATGATTCATACACGAATAGCAGTAGGGAATGTTCAGCAGGATCTCCAACCCCCCCTCCATTCTCAACTATTTTAGGGGAGGAAAAAACACTGTTCCCTTACTGGTAATAGCACCAAAGCGCTATGACAATCCATTAATAGGATTAGTGGCAGTATTGCTCTAGTGGCTGGACAGCCAGGAAGTTGATGGGGCATCATTGGACTCCACTGCTGCATGGAAATCAGTCAAGGTTTTTGGGTGACTCACAGAACATGTGTTGCCCACCTACAACAGATCCAAAGCATTTTGATATTGGAGAATTGGCATGAAGCCCATACTTCCACGCATGGTGAGGACACAGTATTTCTCTGCAGTGCATGTACACAAACTCTGTAGTCATAATTAAACACAACCAACTACTTGGCAAAAGTGTACAGTATCCCCACAGTGAATTACATACAAATATGTATCACTACAGATGATGATTAAATCTTGTTTGCTTGCTTGTTTTTTTTCCTGTTTACAGTGTGGGCCATTTCCGCACTACACTCTTATAGTGCGATTATTCCACTTTCAACATCCTATGGAATCCTGGGGTTTGCAGTTTCAGGAGGAGCTTAAACCATACTTTTTGACTGTGGCTAAGGTGACAATAGAAGCACCTCTCTTCTTGTAAACATGCCCACTTTCATATGCCCAGATATAGCTGATATGTACAATTCTGTTTTCATTTGAATGCAAATTCCAACTATCACACTGTTTAACTGCATTAGTTGGTGTTTTTTTCCCCCCCTCTTTCCTGAGTCACTGAGCAAGAATGAAGAGCAGGGCTAGGATTCGCTTGGAGGCTTATGTCTTTGTAAGCAGACTTGCATCTGCAGGAAATAGAATTGTACAGTTTGGCAATGTTTATATTCATTAAGGGGCTGTCGTGATGTTACTATAGGTTGAAGAATCAGCAAAGTGACTGTTTCACACAAGGATTGATGCACAATGGGATTGAGGTACATGGGGACATCGGCTAGGGAGTGCCAATGTGCACTGGGACACTCTTTCTGGTGTCCTGTTACACAACTGTACAATTCACTAATAGCATTCATTAGCGCCTCTGTTATGTAGCTAAAGATACATGCAATAGACACAACATAGACTGTGATAAAGAATTCTGGCCTAAATATCTAAGCCTTCAAAACACTGGAATGAAGAGGCTCCCCCGCCCTGCTCCCGAAAGCATTTTATGCATGAATGGTGTGTGAGGGTTCATTCTGAAAGGTGGGAGTACACAGTCAGCTTTGCTGGTTATATCACTGAGGCTGAGCGCATGAGGCACAGATCATTAAGATCTCCCTTTGCAGCAGATACACTGTGTGGGCAACATTGACGTGTGGCCTAGTTTCCCCATCTGTCACAATGAGAGGGAATGATTTAACACTTGCCTTACAAGATGATGATGTTCATGAAGCAATCTGAAGTGGTAGCTTGGAAGGATCCACCCAGGCATCAGTGCTGTAGATCAGTAATTGTCTGTGGCCACAGTCATGTGCTTAATAAGGTTTTGATAATCATATGCCTGGGCAATCTTTTGAAGCTCAGCTGTTTCTGAGCTGTTCCCCTGAGCATCTAAAAGGAGTTTTCTCAATGTATTATGAAATCATCCATCTGTGAGTTCAGAGCAGATGTGAAGGCTATCTGTATTTTCAAGGACAAAGTATTTCTGACAGGGTTTCACCATAGGTGTCAAGCAAAAAGGATAATAATTCTACAGACAGCTGAGAACTGCCTCCATGAACTCCAGCTGAGGTGCATTGTTGAAGCTTAAGCTATAACTCTGACGGACCTATGTTAACAAGATTAGTGCCAGTGTTACACCACAGGTAATCATGAGAAGTATGTGTTGTGAAAGTTTCCTAGGAGATATAGCATAGGTCACCACTATTCATTTAGAGTGAGAACTTCATGAAGGGATATATCTCTCTTCCTCTGTCTCTTTCTTGTCTGGACCATGCACTACTATCTAACCACACTTCTAAGATTTAACTAACCAAAATACAAACACTCAACTGGCAGACAATGCCATCCATACCGAAAAGTTTTATTCAGGCATGATGGAAAGTTGTAAAACTCCCCAACTGAGCAAGGATGGGGTTTTGCCAAGTAGCCCTACTCCAGACATGATGTCCTGGTGTGTCTCCATGCCTTGCAGAGGCATCCATGTGTACAGGAGAACACTCACAAGAGGAGGTCTTTGTGCAAACTGTTGTACTTGGAGAGGGTCCCACATGATTCAGAAACATGGCTGAGGTCCACATCATTCATTCATTCTCATATATATATATTAGGCTAATTTTTGGCAAATAGACTAATAAGAATGCTTGGGATTCGCCTGGGTAATTCTCTCATTTTTGCTGCTATAACTACTGTTCAATGCTGGGGGGATTTGGAATGGGTTTATATGATTTCATATTATTTTTGATATGTCCTCTTAGTCACCTTGGAAACTTTAAGTGCTGAGATGGCATAACAATACTGGAAACAAATAAATGGCCAGAAAGAGACCTGTGGTTTAGTCCTTCTTGACTTGTAGCAGTTCAGGTTGCAACTGCATTTTTCAATATCCCCCTAAGTTTTCAAAGCAGCAGCAGTATCATGCACGTGAAAGGCTAGCACGTGAGGGCACAGGAGCATAATCTGGTCTTCTTCCTGGGATGGTAAATGTTCACATGTGGAAGCCTTTAGCCAGAGCTTGGAAATGACCCATTACAAATAGCAGGTTGCTTATAATTAAGTCCTTTTTTGCAATGAAATAATCAGAGCTTGGAAATTTTACTCTTTGATTACAATTTGCAGAATCCCTCAGCCACGGGGACTCTGCAAGTTGCTCTGTAACCAAGGCATAATTAACTTACATTGTTGTTGTTGCTGTTGTGTGCCCTCAAGACACTTCCGATTTATGACAATCCTAAGGTGAATCTATCATGGTATTTTCTGGGGCTGAGAGTATGTGACACCCCCAAGGTCACCCAGTGGGTTTACATGGCTGAAAGGAGAATCAAACACTGGTCTCCAGGGTCATAGTCCAGTGCTCAAATCACTACACCATGCTCGCTTCCTAAATTATATTACAAGTAGCATAGCAAGGGATAGGGTCATTCCTTTTTTGATATAAATGTAACTGCTGATTTAGTTACTTTTATAGTTAACAGAGATCATGAGGCTTTGTAACTTTGGTGTTGTTATAGCAGTTAAAAGTAGCTTGTTACTTTTGAACATTGAGCATAATTGGTGATGAACTATTTTGGGCACCTTGGCACAGTAATTGCGACCTAATTACTTTTTAAGTGTAACTTTCTTTTTAATTTTTAAAATTATGTTATTTGAGAGGAACAAAACAAAACAAAATTCACTGGCTACCCATTCCTCCTAGCTTTGTATTAAAGTTGCTTTTCTAACAGTAACTTTTAACAGTAGCTCAATTAGTTTGAAGCTTCTTTTGTGCAGCATGAAGAGTTTCTGTTCCAGGAAGGACACTATAAAAGCATGTCTTGTAAACAGTCCTTCTCAGTTAGTCCTTAGTTGATATCCACCAGGAGAACAACGCTCAGCTCTTTGAGGAAAGACAAAATAAAAATTCAGAAATAACTTATTTCAAAAAATGGCTGTTCATGTTCAGAAAAGGTGGGGAAAACACAGCCGTCCAGAGGTTGCTGAAGTGCAACTTCTAGCATTCCTCCCTATTGTCAAGGCTGATGGGACTTGCAGTCCAGCTATGTTTGGAGGGCTGCAGTTTGCGCCCTCCGATGTTCAATTTATGCACACCTCTTAGATGGTTGTGTTCTTCCAAAATCTTGCCAAGACATTGTTCAAGCCTTGGAAGAACTCTTAACCGATAATTGCATCTGCATTATCACCATTTTCTAAACTATCTATGATGGCATTCTGTTCAGTCATTTTCTCTTGTCCTCCTTTTCTATTTATTTTTCAAACATGAAAAACAGTAGAATGGCTTGTTCTGAAATGAAAATGTTCAGCAGCAGGAGAGAATTTGTGATCTGAATCTAGCAGGTTGTAGCCTTAGGAGAACATCTGGTTAATCATAGGGCCAAATGAATGTAGATGGGTTTGATTTACTGGGTGAACAGTCAGAAGGCTCTTTGAACCTGCTTCTCAGAAGATGTTGTCAAGGTCAAGAGAGGAGCCATTCAGGAGGTCCTATCAGACACAGTTCACACACTGCTGTAACTGACTTTCCACCCTGGCACAGCAGCTCAGAGGCCTGTGTGCCTGACCAGTCTCATGATCTACTAGTACCTTGACGTGTCTGACCTTACAGTCGTTCACGTACAGAAGGGAGTTGAGAAGAAGGTGAAGGTCACATCACGGGCACCTGTAGCATATACATGCCACATCTATCAGTCACCAAGGTAAGTACACCTGGCTCTGAGTTCCACGGCATGCATAAGAGAGCCTGTTTGATCCATGTGTGAACACCGGCCCTTTGGTCTTGCATGATCACCGTCCAGGAGTCCAATGCTGCTCATGCAACTGACAGAGAGGTGTACTCCTTAACAACAAGCCATGCTACACCCAGAGGTCAGCATCTCCAGCAATTACATTAAAATCCTTTGGCAGAAAGCCAGACAACTGGACTTTGTCTGAAGGCTTCATGATTGCACCACCAGGATTATGCAACTTGGATAGAACACAGTTCTGCCTGCACATGCACACAAACGCACACATATACACAAACTCACACACTCTTTCCCTTCCAAGACTCTCATTCTGTCTGTTCTGGCTAATCAGCAAATGTGGGTAGGTGATGGGTAAATGAATGTGAAACTAAAAACAGTCCTCATTTATTTTCTGATCACAGGTTGGGGGATTATGATTGACAGCTTTCAATCAAGAGATTTCCATTGCTTTTAAATCTGCTGCTGAATAAAGAAGGAAGGCAGAAATCTCTCCCCCTCTCCAATAAAAACATACATTTGCCCCTGCTCCACATTCTTTTCTCCACATCTTCCTCAAGGCCCAACAAGTCAGGGTGGAGATTTTCTGAAGAAGCAGCAAACACCAACATACCACTAACTTACAACCTGACCATTCTGTGGCTGCAACCTTAATCATACTTTGGAGCAAATATCTTTAAATCCATTAGACTGACCTTTGGATAACTAGGGTAGACTTGTGCATTGTTGCAAAACATTCAGTCTCACTGCTTTGGGTATTATGTCGAAAAGAAAATAAATGTAGTCACCTGTGTCTCACAAGCATGGCCACAGGTGGATGAAGAAGGGTTGTCTGTTTTGGTTCTGTTCCCAAACCAGAGTTGTCTTTGCATTTTTATTTTCTGATATATTTTAAGACAGGGGTGTGTTTTGCTTTTGTTTTCTTTTGATGGTGTCTCAGTAAGCCCCATGCTGGAAAAAATTGCCTAGAATTTGATTTCATTCGTGTGCTCACGTGTGGCTGATATAGTACAACATGTCAGAAGCACTGCCATCTCTGCCACGCCTAGCTTAGCTATACTGTAGCCATCTTGCTGTGTGTCCTTCAGTACTGTGTTCCTTCGACATTTGAGTGATGGAAGTGGGGAGTTGGATGGAAACCAAGGGCATCTCAACCGCCTGGTACAGGGTAGTGCATGAGAATGGAATGTGAGCAGGAAAGAGGAGCTGGAAGCAGCAAGAGATGTTCAAAAAGTGAAACTGTCTACACATCCTCAGTTCTGGCAAGAATATTGTTTGTGAGCTGAATTAATCTTTAATAAAAACTTTCTGGATATATCCACGAAGATTGGTTTTTGAGTTGGGATAAGACCAGGCATTACAAAAGAGCAGGGGAGGACAGAGGAGGAATCAGGGTGCAATAGTTGAGTGGGACCATGTAGAATGAGGCAGATCACTGAGTGTGGTCCTTGCACCATCTGCTGGTACCCACACAGGAAAAGAGGTAGCTGCCTTTTACTGAGGCCATTTCCGCACTACACTCTTATAGCGGAATTATTCCACTTTCAACATTCTATGAAATCCTGGGCTTTGCAGTTTAGGCAAAGGCCAGTTGGCCCCTCCCTAAACTGCAAACCCCAGGCTTCCATAGGATATTGAAAGTGGAATAATTCCGCTATAAGAGTGTAGTGCAGAAATGTCCTGAGTCAGACCGTCAGTCCCCCTAGTCCTATACTGTCACCTCTGACTGGTAAAGGTGGCTGCCCAGGGTTTTAGACATCATTTCGCATTCCTCTCAGAAAACATAGGGGTTTGAACTTTTCTGTATACAAAGCATATACTCTTCCAGTGAGCTGCATCTCCTCTCTTTGCAGCAATATGCTGCTGGTAAGAAGAGACAAGGAGAACAGAAACTTTAATAAATCTTTCCATAGATTTCCCACTGGCTTTCATTTGTGAATGTGTTTCTTGACGTGCTACTTCGTTGTCAAAGAAGCTGCTTTTAAATTTCTTTAAAAGAATGAGGCATCCACACAATGATGACCATCAAAGAAACCCAGCTGTTCAGCACTGAGACCGACTTGGCATCAGTCCCGGTCCCAGAAGCTCTTAACTTTGCATGTCTGAGTAAGAGCTGGCTGACTGAAAGAACAGAATTAATGTAGTGACGCAGGCAGGGGAAAGCCAGAAACTCATAGGCATCACCTTTGTTACCCACCCACCCTCCCTGGAACTCATTATTTTCTTCAAAACCTGAAGAAGGGCTATAGAGCTATATTGCATTTTGACTGCCATGGCAACCTCCTGTGGAATTCTGGGGGCTGTAGTTTAGTGAGGCTGAATTGCTCTCTGGCTAAAAAAATCTAAATGTCCCTCCCTAAACTGCAGCTCCAAGAATTCCATAGGACGTTGCCATGGCAGTTAAAGTGGAATATAGCATTATAACAGTGGGCCCTCAGTATCCATTTGGTTTTGGTTCCAGGACCCCCTAAGGTTACCAAATCCATGGATGCTCAAGTTCCATTATACAGTCAGCCCTCCACATTTCACTAAGATTAGTGATACAGGACCTCCACAAAAGTAGAAATATCACAAAGATCAAAATGTATGTGTGTTTCCTAACCAGCTCAGGAAAAAGTGAGGGAAGAGCGGGGTGGGTCGGCATGGTGGACCTATATTTCCTCTCTCTTGCCCATCTCTTTCCTTGGGTATTTGTGGGGGCATCAGAAGAGAGTTTGTGGTGCTGAGAAATTGGGTTGCGAGCCGTGCTTAGCTGGCCAGATAGCTGCTAGTAGAGGAGGAGGAGGAGGACTGCCAGAGGCAGGTTTTTAAAAGGCTGCACAGCCAGATCAGAGCCATGAAGAAGGAAGGCTCCCCTAGAAAAGAAGTGTTTGAGGTGTGAAGGGAGGGGCAGAGGTTGGAGAAACATGCAAAAATTCAAATCCATGAGAGTCAAACCTGCAAATGTGGAGGGCCAACTGTATACAATGGCAAAATGGTGTACCTTATATAAAATGGCAAACAACTCAAATGACATATATAAAATTATATAATTATATAAATTATATAGAATTTATATACTTACGTAAAATGGCAAACAACTCAAACTAGACAGCCGGCCAGGCAGCACACCCTGAAAACAGCAGCATTCTCCGCTGCCACCACTGCCTTCACTGGGGTTGTCTTCTGCCTGGGGCACCAGCAATGGCAGCAGCAGCAGCAGCCCCTCCACCCAGGCCTTCCCCCTGTTATCATGGTTATGATATGTCTGGTGAGAGCACTAGATATCCTTTTGATATCAAATAATTTGGCCTTTGCTTGACCTTTCTCTGCCACCCTACTCCACGTGTTTGCAGAGGTCCACCGGACAAGCACGTATTGGGCGCGGCTGTTAACGGTTGTACATTCCAAACCTCATTTAGGCAGGCAACTTAAGCCTCTCCGATGCTTCAGGGAACACCTTCTTGCAAACCAGCCTTGCTCCGCGTGAATCAATACAAAGATGCACGGCCAAGTGCCGAGCCATTCCTTTATGTTGGGCCATCAGCATACTGGCCATACTATTGTCATCCAGCGCTAAGCTCATCATGCAAAACTTGACCTTTTCCAACGCCTTTGTCCAGCTACAAATTTCCTTTGTTCTCACCGAGCATGGCATGGCCTGTAGGTAAGATCCACCCTTTAAAAGGTCCCCATTTTCAAGTCCTCCTCGGACTGCTTGGACTACTTTGGACTTCCATCCCACCTTGCTGTCGGTTTGTCCAGTGAGCTCCTCTCAGCGAACCACGCTGAGTTTCTTCCCCTGCAACTTCCTCTTCTCTCCAGGACTACGAGACCAGCTGTCGTATTACCCATTCCCCAAAGCTCTCTATTTCTATTTCTCAGTTAGTTAGTGTATGTCTTGTCTTCTGTGTTGTTTATCCTCAATAAATGTTATTTTTGTTACTTTAAAACTTGTGTGGCTACGCTCTCTGACCTGAAGCCCTAGACATAGGGTAAAAGATCCTAGCTAAAGTTACCCTGCCTCTCGTTAGCTTAAGAGAGTACTCGAGCTCAATTTCCCCATCTTGTGTTTTTATTTGGTTATCTGGGCACCCCTCCCAGGACCCCCAACATACAGGGTAACACCCCCTCAACTGCCCCTGCCAGAGTCATTCATGGCCCTTCATCTCACGGTCCCTCTTCTCCAGTTCTCAGAGCTAGGGGGAGGAATCTCAGGGTAAGAGTGCTGTCTTGAAAGGTCTGTGTGTGTGTATGTGCATGTGTATTCCTTAGACTTGGTATGTTTGTATAGGTGTGATTGATGCTTAATGACATCACCAGAGGTCTATATTCTCATATCACCATTGTAGCATCACCAGAGCTCACACACTGTGATATCAAAAGGGGTTATTCTATTCTCAGGTCTGGGCCCCAAAATTTCAGGGTCTCGGGTAGTTCTAGCCTGGAAACCCTGATTATAGCATGAGCCCTTGTAGATGCATAATTTTGTTGTTTATTATTTTGCTTCAACAGGCTAAAACCTCTAACCTTTCAAAACTATTTCAATTATAGTAAATCTTCTATTACTTGCTTCTATTGTCATTAAATTTTCATGAGCAAGGGCAAACAATGTTATCATTCTTCTCCTTGCTGAGAGAAAATATTCAACAACTGTGTAGTTTTTGAAAACTATGGCCATTTGGGATTTATTGTTGCAAAAATGCTGTTTTCTGTGTAGAAAATTTGTTTACTGTGCAAAACAAGCCATGTATATTTTTTGTACAGAATAAGTCCTTGTTACACCCCAAAGTAACCCTAAGAGAGGGCCCCTGAATTGGCATGACTTCCCCCATATTGGATATTGGTTAGCAAATGTCAGTTGCAGTAAAAAACAGCCTTGACGTTGACTGGGAAATCCTTAACACTATACCGTCTCCCTCTGCTGAATGGGAATGTAGACAACATCCTTTAGGCTAAAAGACTGACCTATTGTTCCAAATCACGTATCTCTAGGCAGACAATAGACTCACTCCTGAACACTGTCACACCTCAAGCCCTGTGCATAGCCAAACAAACAACATCTATCAATTCAGAATTTTAAGCCTATCAATCCCCTGTACGTTCCCAGGAGAAACAATACCGAGGAGGGGTCGTGATATTTGCTTTACATTATATTCCGCAGTCATCGCCCATTAATGCCACTTTGCTAGCTGATACCTGGCCTGAGGACGGAAATCGGCTATAAAAATCCTCACTTTTTGAGCCTCTTCGGAGTGCCTCCCAGACCGGACAGGGCCTGTTTTGCTGGTATCGAGGTGTCCCACTCAAGCCTCTCAGACACTCCTGAGAGCTAAATGCAACTCACATCTCTGATCCTCCTCGAACTCCACTGCAGCCAGCCTTCCAGCCCTGGGATCCAGCCTCCCCTTGGTGCTTTACACCGAGCCTCCACTGATCTTCTTACTGTCCAGGAAGCCTAGACTAAGGTCCGTATGCCCTCTCTCCCAACTGCCTCTTGTTTTTCCAACTTTATTTCTGTAGCCCTGGTGAGAGTGTTTTATTATTTGCTAGAGTGTGTTGACCTTCTCTATTAGTTTTAATAAAATTACTTTAGATTATTTCTCTGACTCCTGCGTGGTTCTGACCCTGTAAACATAGGGTTAAAGATCCCTTGCCCTGACCTCCCACAAGGCTTGAGTTTGACTGCTAATTCCCCCAGTTTGAAGTTTGTTTGGGTGTCCTCGAGATACCCCCAATTTTCAGAGTAACATCCTGAACTGCAAAAATGCTCATTTGTTCTCAGCAGCATTTCCTGATACTTGAGAAAAGAATTTTCAATCATTTTGAAAGGAATTTCTTAACATTCTCTCCTTCCCTAGACAATGTAGCTCTTTAGATACACCAAGGACAGCAACCAGAGTCACTGTAGTAGGTGAACAAAATGAAAGTCTCTCCAAACTGTCCATGAGTCCACATCTGCCATTGCTGTTTTCCTTCTATCAGCTGCAGTGAAGAAACAGGGACCTCCACAAACTTTTACTGCACACTCTCCCATGTGCCTAGCAATCTCTGGCCATTTCCACACTACGCTGTTATAGTGCTATAATTCCACTTTCAACATCCTATGGAATATTGGGGTTTGTGGTTTACTGAGGCCAAAGAGCTCTCTCAATGCCGCTCCCTAAACTGCAAATCCCACGATATCATAGGATATTGAAAGTGGAATAATAGCGCTATAACAGTGTAGTGCGGAAATGGCCCCTGTCTCTTACAGATTTTAAACCTCTCCACCCATGTATGCTGAGATGGGGTAGAACATGTGTCCATCTGTCTGTTCTGGTGTGGGAAACGTGTCAATCTTTGGGTTGAAAGTATTGTGCCTCTCCCCTAAAATGGAGATTGTCTTCAAATAGGCAAGGATGTACTTTTGAACTGTGACTAAAGTGGTCTGGTGTATAGGGTAGGGGGTAGAATCCAAAGGCTGCTGCTTGGGCAAAGCATTCAAGGAATGCCAAGGTTCTTCCTTTGACAACTTATCAGAACTAAAAGATAGTAGTGACATTTCCTGGGAGAGTTCCTGATATCCCATAGTGCTGTCTGCACTCAAAACATACAATGTGCTTCTCTTTTTCAAAGAAAGGGATTGAAGTGAGCAGGAGGGGGGAGCCTCAAGCTGAATTTCTTCTCTTGATACATAGCTTTTACCATTTTCAAGATTTTCTTTGGAAGATTTACAGCCCAAACAATACAACTGGTGCTTGGGAAAGTTACTTTTCTTGGACTGCAGCTCCCAGAATCCCCCAGCCAGCATGATCAGTTACCATGTGTGTGTATGTGCCTTTATGTTGTCTGTCAGCTGAAGGCAACCCCATGAATTTCATAGAATTTTCTTAGGCAAAGAATACTCAGAGGTGGTTTTGCCAGTTCCACCCTCTGAAATATAGCCTACAGCACCTGGTATGCATTGGTGGTCTCCCATCCAAGTACTAACCAGGGCTGATCCTGAGTAACCCCGAAAAGTAACTTGGAGGATAAGATAGTGATGATGAACTATGTTACTACTTCCTGCAATCATATTTGTGGGAGGTGTTATGAAATATAGGCTCTGTCATGAAGATTGCCTTTAAAAAAAAAAGACTGTAATGCTCTTTCCCAAGACCTTCAGGAAATGTCTCATGGAGTCAGTTCTCCTCTCACCCTCTAGGTGTAACTACCCAAGCATGTGGTGGAGCCTGTCATCAAGTTATATGTGCCTTCAAGAGGTCCAGATCAGAACTTCTGTGATGTAGATGGTCATCATCTCCCCAGCTCTGTGAGATCTCCAGCACTGCAGGGCAATCTAAGGCTGTGTGTGCCTTTAAGTTGTCTTTTGACTTAGGGTGAGCCCATGAATGTCATGGTGTTTTGACAGGCAAGGAATACCCAGAGGCAGTTTTGCCAGTTCCTGCCTCTGAAATACAGCTTACAGCACCTGGTAGGTTTTCCAAAATCCTTCCTTCAAACCCACCTTAGAGGAGAGTGCTTGCCAGGACCGAGTCTTGAGAACCTTTTGATTTCAGGCTGTGCTACCGCTCAGGTCTACTGACTGAAATCCAAGCAAAGTCTGATCTACAAATCCTACCAGACCTGGCAAATTAGGCAAAACGGTGGGCTAGGCATGTAGAGTGAGGAAGGTGAATAGATCAGTTTGCAGCTGTGTATATAAAGAGGAAGTAATATATCTAAAAGGGTTGGGGCCAGGCTGGGCTGGATTGCTGAGGTAGGCAAGTCTGGTTTGTCTTCCTCTCCCACTTTAAAGTTAAATCATCTGTGATCATTTCCCCCCTTAAAATTCAATTGTAACACTGCTTTTGCACTTGCTGTCTTAAGTTTCATTAGTGCTTTTTCTATCTTTGCTTCTTTCTGTGAGTAATTTGGTATCACAGATATATCTTAAATTGTTGGTGTTTTCCCCCAACTTTCACTAAAATTAGTCCTGCTTGCTGTATGACATGATCTGTGTATAAATTAAACACATAGGATGATAAAATGCAGCCTTGTCCGACATCCTTACAAATAGGAAACCCTTCTGTTTCTTCATACTCTTTCACATGATCTACATAATCAAAGACTTTGCAGTAACCTATAAAGCACAGATTGATTTTCTTCTGACATTATTTAGTCCATTCTGTTATCCAGTGGGTGTTTGCAAGATCCAAGCAATATCCTCCAGATATTGTTGGACAGAAACTCCCATCCCACACAATTCCTACCTCATTCTAAAGTTGTTGTGTTTTTTAAAAAGTGTTGTCTTTAGAGATTTCAAATGAAGAGAGTTGTAAAGGAGGCTTTTTATGCCAGCAGCGCCCAGCAGGTGCAGTGCTCTGATGTACCAAGTTACAAATAAAGGTTGTTAACTTGTTACTGATGTGTCATGTGGTAAGGATGATTGAAGAAAAGGGCTTAATCAGAAATGACTGATTATTTCTAATATATTTTTTTTAAGTTGTCCTACATAGTCCCTGTTGGTAGAGGCTGGTGGCTTCTATGTCAGGCCCGTTCCGCACCAGGCAATTAGAATGGGTCAGTGTGTACCCTCACGGAGGTCGTCTGCACCTTGGAGTGGACTAGGAGCGGACCACTTACCTCAGTCCACTCCAAAACGACCCCAAGTGGTCCTCCAGCATGTTTTCTAAAGACCGCAAAAAATAGGTCTTTATTTTCCTGGAACGCGCCATTGCGTTCCTGCTCTCTTGTGCAGATTCGCAGGCTCACGATCTGCAGAGGGCAGGCTTTAGTTATGGCGAGCTTCAGCGGTTGGTCAGGACCCACAACCAACCAGAAGCCACCATTTTGGAAGCTGGGAGCTGCCATTTTGGAAGCTGGAGCAGTGCAGATCTACAGAGCTTGCACTGCTCTGATTTGTCCTGGACCAAGGAGGAGCCCTGCGGAAGGGCTTCAGGGACAGTCTGTGTTGCTTCAGACCCCAGAAGAAGCGGTAGGTAACGGCACGGAGTGATTCCCCTGCCTCATGCAGAAAGGGCCTCAGTGTGGTGGTGAATCCACTCTGGATTTTAGTCTGAATTTTAAATCCTGAGTCTACTTTTGAGTAGAGGGATAGTTCAGATGAACCCAGAGTAGATTTACAGCCTTACTGACAATGGAAGCAACAGCTGCCACGGGTTGTTTCTGAGTATCATCAACTACCTTCATCACTTGAGCTACAACAGGTGCTTTCAGTGTTCTGGAGCAAGCAAGACTCATAGCCAGTAACTCTTTACTGGTTACTTTTTTTAAGGCAAAGAAAGAAAGAAAGAAAGAAAGAAAGAAAGAAAGAAAGAAAGAAAGAAAGAAAGAAAAAGGAGTGTTCATATAAAAAGAGATATTTGAAATTTTGAAATTATGGGCAACATATAGTCATAAGAAAGCCAAGATGCAATATAGTTTCCTGTTGAATGTCCACTTGATGACAAACCTGGGTTTGTTGCTCTGTGATGTGTGAAATAGCTAATAAGGGTCCTATCAAGGTGAATGGTAACTTAATAATAGACATTGAGTGTGTTCAAATGAACACTTGCATGTTCAGTAAATGCATAAAGAGGGACAAAGTGAGCACCTGCTGGTCACACACAAAGGTACATGGGCCAGCCAAAGGCATTTTGCTGCCTGAGGCAAAGGACAACATGAAGCCAGCCCCCTCTGTAATCCATATTACAGACACTGGCTGGGCTGACAGACAATGGAATGATAATATCCCAAGTAGCAGTTTACCTTAAATGTATTGCCTTGCACCAGAGGTTATGACAAAAGTCAAGAATGCAACATTTAATTTGAACTGGACCTAATTTAAATAAAATCTGAATTACTATCAGCCTGTGTGTGTGTGTGTGTGTAGATAGAGATAGAGATATAGAGATATAGTGTGAAACAGAGTGGTATGCTCCCCACTGTTGCATATACAGCATAAAAGAGAATGGCCCCAAAAGAGCATACAAGTGAATATGTAGGGTTCTTCCTGTAAGGCCAGGATCCCAGGAATTAGGCTTGGATTGACCTTGAGGAGGCATCTTCTTGCCCTTTGCTCAGGCAACCAACTGTCTTGGAGGGGACACTGTTGGCTCATGCTCTGTGAATGTTTTCTATAGCATGGTTTTGGGCAATCCATTCAAATATGCTTTGAAACAAAGATGTTTTAAGAGGATGTTGAATAAAATTGATTCATAACAGCATTTTAAACCTGTCCTTTAAATATATGTTTAAATAGTTGGCTTGGCTTTTGTATGTTCTTTTTTTTTAACTGTTTCTTCCCTTCATTTGTCCCTTTTCATTTGTCTGGTCCGTCAAAAATCTTCAGAACTGCTGCAAGGACTAGCCACTGCTTCCAGCCTATGAGCAGAAAATAATGGCCTAAAGGCCTTGCCTTCCTTCCTGTCTTTGAGCAGTGAGGCCCAGTTCCCTTGAGTATTCATTTCCATGTTCTCTGTTGTTTTGTATGCTGTAGTGTAAATAGTAATTTGTCCAGCTAATTAACTTAACTACTGTTTGGGGATATACATGAAAACTCATTAGGAGAAGAGCTTCAGGTGGGTGGAGATCGCTTGCAATGTGTAACACAATACTATGGGGTAACAATTAAAATGCTTCTGTGTTCACTTGTAACTAGCCCAATAAATGCTTCCCAAAGACTCTGAGGCTGTTTACTTGCAGATGTAAGCCCTGTTGAATTCAGCGGGATGTTCTTCTGAGTAAAACAATATATATTTTGGGAGTAAACACCAGTGAATTTCTGATTTCTTGACCTACTTACTTTTAATCATGCTCCAAGCAATCCATGTATCAAAAATATAGCTCTGCCTAAATGTAATATTACAATGTTATCTCGGCAAGGAAGGAATGCAGATGCTTCAGGACTGGGCCTGTGCAATTATATCTCACCAAGCCAAAGGGTTTTGTGTAATCCACCAGGGTATTGTTGTCAGAAGAGCCAACGTTGTGTAGGTGGTTTCACTGTTGGGCTAGGACACTGGGAGATCTGGGCTGCCGAGCCCTGCCAAGCCACGGAATCCCACTTGGTGACCTTGGGCAAGTCACACTCTGTCCTCCTCAGAGGAAGGCAATGGCTAACCCCTCTGGACAAATTCTGCCAAGAAACCCCCATGATACATCACCTTGAGGTTGCCGTAAGTCAGAAATGACTTGAAAGCATACAACAGCAACAATTGTTATTGTGGTTTTTGTTTCCCTGTCTAGGCTGCAATTGTCCTGGAGGATCGTGTGTTGTGCAGGCTTGCTTTTAGATTGTGAACAGCCCTGAGAGCCTAGAGAAACCGATGATGTCCTTCAGATATTTCAGAAAAGAAGAACACTGCCTGGAGGGTTAAACACCAGGACAGTGAATAAAGCAGCAATGGCTGCTTCAAAGCGATGATTTGGGCTGGATCGAGGAGCAGCCCTAAACCCAATGGTGCCTCCTTTTTTGTGCTGTGTTTACAAACCTCACTAACAGAACAATGAGGCTGGGTGAGGTGGCCACCTCAAGTGGTAGGGATGACAAATTTTCCTCTCCCTCTGCTCCGTTCTCCCTCTGAAAGGAACCTGGCTGTTCTGGAGAGCTATTTTGTCACTCCAGAATATTTCCTCTGAGAGTCTCCGAGTTAAGGCACTGTGGAAGGAGTCACCTCAAAAAATGCCTCTGCTGTGATCAGATCTCCCATATATGCCAGATCACATCTTCCCTAATCTCTTCCTTCTGAGGTTCCTCCCAGCCAAGTTTTGAGGAAACAGCTGGCCCTACACAGGGATGGTCTCTGCTGCTGTTTCTTCTTTTCCCCTCAGGTCCTGGTAGATGGTCATTGACCCTTCTTTTTCTTCCTCAGACAAACAAGGCAAGGAACCATTGCCACTGCTGCTCTGTTTTTGTTTTCTCCTGGGGAATGTAAAGTTGTGGCTGTTTTAGCTTCCTTCTTCTCTGCTATGGGGAGTAGGATATGCTAACCCCTCTCCTCTGATGGGTAGGGTCACATATCCTCCAACTATCCCAATTTGGCAGGAACAGTACCTATTCATCTTCCATTGTCCCACTTTTTCAGCTGCTTTTAAAATGTCCAGTTTATCTCTCATCTTCCCACTTTTCCCCTTTGTCCTCAGCCTACTTCCATTGTTGCAAATTGTGTTCAGAATGCAAAATCACTTTTCATTCAACTAACTCAGGAGGCAGGAGAAAAGAGGAGAGGGTGAAATCTTACCCTTCCCAGTAGGCTCAGGCACTTAGAACTTAGTATGTTCTTCTTCATTAATAACTTTTGACAACCTGACCACACTCTGATGCTTCTTGGCCATACCTTTCCTGGTTTTCATCCGTGAAATGTTAGAGGGGCATGGGGTCATTCTGCCTCTGAGCATGTGGAATGAAGTATGCAACTGGGGGATTCTTCTTTTCCCACTTCTGGTGATAGCAGAGCTTGGACTATCCTTATTTCTTAGTATTGTGTCTGTGGCCCATTTCATGGCTCGCACGTATGATGTATGCCAGTCTAGATGACATCTTAGCATGCTAGAATCTGTAGATCTCTACATTTCTAACTACTGGTGGCATATAACTCCTTGGTACTGTTTGTTTCAGCTGTTGAATGAAGAGTTGGTGAAAGTGTCCTGTCAGGATGACTTCCTAGCAGCCTGATTTGCTTCCCTCTGAAACAACATTCATTGGCTCCTGCTTTAGGCTAAAAATGGGAGAGACATTTGTACGCTTCATATATCAATACAAACCAACCTAATTTGTACTTCCAAAACTGCTATGGGAACCAAAACGCAATTGCCTTTCTGTTTTTACTGTTTTCAGAAAGTTGTAATCCAGTCTTCTAATCAAAAATTGATACGAAGATGAGTACTGTTAGAGAAAATGCATACAAATTGCGTATCATTTTAATGAGGACTTTTTTTTAACTAATGCATGTACAAACTTAAATAGGGACATGACAGAATGAAATTGTGCTTCAAGAAGCTCAAAAGCTTTTGAAACTGAAAATGAAAGAATTGGAAGTCTCCACTTGGGGGTAATGGGTTTTACGCTACAGGATCTTTAGATAAGAAATACAGAGAAGCGGCTTCTTTACCAGAGACCTTCACTGACCTTTCTTCTTTGGCATCTCCCATGAGAACTGGAGCAATGCCATCTGAACATTACAAGAGAAACTTATAAAGACCAAATTAGGCTTGACTCTGGCTGGCTCCACTCAGTTGATTCTCTTTGGGCTTGTCTGCTTGTCTGAAAAAACTTGTGCTAGGTCAGGAATGTTTGAGGGGCTATAATCCTCGATGGCCAATGGCCTTGCTGGCTGGAGGATATGAGAAGTTGTAGTCCAGAGAAGTAACAAATCCAAGCTCTGAGTAAAATCTGCAAGTCATGGACCTCCTTCCTTCTTTTCCTTTCCTCTATGAATCAGATGCTTATTGGTCTTTGGCTCCAAAACCTAGCCAAAAATGTGTGGAGCAATAAGCAAGGAATACAAATTCCTCTGGACATGTGTCACGCGCAAACCACACCAGTCACTTCATGTGTGCTGAAGAAGGACAGAAAAACATGTGACCCCACTAATCCTCCCAGAGTTCTCAACAGCTTTTGATACCATCAGTTGTGGTACCTTCCTGCATTGCCTGTCTATGTCAGGGCTGGGGTGGGAGCATTGTGTTATGATAGTTCCTCTCTGCTCAACCTGGGAAGATGTGTTATTGAAAGCACTGGTGAGAGACTAATCATTCCTCCCTGGTGGAAATGCTTTGTAGAATTACTCAGCATTAGGGTGGAATGAATATTTGAAAAATGATTGAAAAACATGTTTTTCACATGTTGAGAAATACTGATAAGAAAAATCCTGGACTGATAAGAATCTTTGCAGTTCAGGGCTTATTCTCTGCAAAATTCTCACATGGTTGTTCTGAGAATAAAACATCTTTCCTGTGCAAGAAACAGTATAGGAATATTCCTGTCTGCATAGAAAACGCAATGCAGAAAATGCTGTAATTAAGGATTTACTCTGCACAAAATTGGGACGTAGCTGATTTACACAGAAAACAGATTTTCTGTGCAGCAAGCAGCTTTTTCTGCATAGAAAGGAATCGTTTGGTATAAGTCATCCCTCCACATTTGCTAGGGTTAGGGGCATAGAACCCCATGAAAGTGGGAAAATTGTGAATAACTCTAGGCTATCCCAAACCATATTTAACATACAAAACAGTATGAACACCATATTCCACCCACCATGGATTTCTTTGAGGCATCAGGGTCCCTTCACAAAGCAGAAGTGGGTGGCTGGTGGGGCTTATTGCCACCTCCACGGCTGCCCCACACCACTTTTAAGAGGGACTTACAAGCTCGTTCACAGTTTCCCAGTCTCGCAAGGCTTGCAGTCCCTATTAATAATGGCATAGTGAGGCAGCAGAGGTGACAGGAAAATCCATGAATAATCAAATCCGCAAAAGTGAAACCCACAAATGACTGTATTTTACTTCCTTCCAGAAGAAATTTAGTGAAAAATTAAACCTCTACTCAGGGCTGACTTTTGTTTCGCTAGCTTCTTATCAGCTGCATGAAATCACTGGGAGAGTTGTCTAGGCATATAGAGTGCAGTGTCATCACTATGCAGGTCATATCCTCCAGCTCTCTTTCTCGTTTTCATTAGATCCAAGGGAAATAGCAACTTTCTTGAAAGCATACTGGAAATCTGTAACAGACTGAACAAGAACATTTAAGATCGACCCAGACAAGACAAGATGGTTAAGATACAATGGGCTGCTTCACTGGGGAAATGCCCGTTTTGGAAAGAGTTTAAGGAGGTTACTTTTTGGGTTACAGCTCCTAGAATTCTCCTTTCCAGGATCAAGAGGCCATGTTGGCTGGTAGATTTGGGGAGCTGTAGTCCAAAAATCCATAAGTTCTGATTTTGGATAGGATTGCACTCTCCAGGAATTTTCTTGGAACTAAATTTACGCTCTATAAAGCAGTTATTGTCTCAAAGAAAGGATGAGGTTTGTAGTGCCTTTTAATAGCTGTAACTGGCAATCCACCAGCACTTACCACTGGAAAAATACTTTGCCACTGCCTTCCATGTTTTGGCTGTGTTCATTAAGACTGGTCAATGATGTCTTGTTCTTCTAAGAAAGCCTATTAACTGAGTTTTTAGACTCTAGAGCTGATGCTATAACACAGTAGTACACAGCTAGGAACATTTGTCAAGGCTTCAGAAACCTTCTTGATGCCAGAGTTTCTTTCTTATTCCCCTGGCTCAGTTAACCCCTTCGGAGCCCTGTGTTCCATCTAATTGGTGGAGGGAGCTAAACTGCAGTTTCGAGAATCCCCTGGACAGCATAACTAGCCACCATGCTGACTGGGAGATGCTGGGCATTGTAGTACAAAAGCATTCCCCCCCCACAACACACAGGCTCTGTACATTTTCCCCCTACATCTCTTGCTGTCTGGATGTTTACATTCTGTAAGCACTCAAAAAAATAATACTTATGAGCTATCTGAAGCATAGGCACAACAAGTAATCCAGGCCCCTAATGGTTCTCTAGGGCCCTAAAGTTCGACTGTTGCACTGGAGCTCCAGGAAAGTAGAGTTCAAATGAACCACAGAAACCCGCTGTATGATCTTGAGCAAGCCACATTCTCTGAGTATAAGAAGAAGGCAATGGTAAACCTCCTCTGAAGAAATTTTGCCTCTGAAGAAAAACCCTTTGAGAGGGCTGTCATAAATTGGAATCAGCTTGAAGGCAAAGTTTCTAGTAGGTGAAGAGGAAGCTGTATTTTTGGCAATAGGCTAGCACAGAAGATTCATAGCTACAGACTTCTGCTTACTGCTGTCTTTCCACTCAGTAATGCTAGTAGAATAAAGTCTGGTTTATACAAGCCTTTTCTTTAAGTGTTCCACATGCATCCACCTCCAGACATTGTAAATGCACTTGCTATTTGTGCTTGCTAGCCCTTATGTATCTTATCATGTTGGCATAGCTCCAATTGGTAGGAATATAGGATGAGCCACCTAGCTAAAGACACTGTAGCTGAGGATGGGTGACTTATCGTGTGATCTTCCAGATGCTGTTGAACGACAGCTCCCAGCATACTTCCCCATTACATATTCCAGCTAGAGCTAATGGGACCTAAACTCCAGCAATTTCTGGAATGCCACAGATTGCTGGTCCTTCCCCACACATACTGGTCTATGCTAACTGGTACTCCATGGTTTCCAATAGGGTTCTTTTCCAGGCCTACTTGGAGATGCTGTGAACTGGAACTCCATCAGTGGGCTACACATTTGCCAATTGGCTACATAGGTATGCTGCCACTGAACCACTCTGCACGGTCCATCAGATGTTTCAAGCACATTTAATTGTAACCAAGTTTACAATTGTATCCCATACAAATCAAGCCCAAGGAACAGGGGGCTGAATATGATCTGGAGTGTACACAAAAGTAGTGCAGCTTCATATGTCTCACATACCTATGACTTAAAGTACACTTGACAATCCCATTTGTCACTACTGCCCATTTCTCCATGTCCACATGTACCGCTACCTATTGTGGTCTTTTAGTTCAAGAATCATCACATACAGTCATAGTGGGCCACTTAGTACAATTCTGCTTAAGACTACATTAGAATGCAATGTGAGTATGTAAAACAAAACAAAGCAAAAATTTTAAAAATCTGCTCTGAGAACATTTACATGTTGTTATGTGCCTTCAAGTCATTTCTGACTTATGACAATCCTAAGGTGAACCTATCATGGGGTCTTCTGGGGCTGAGAAAGTGTAAAATCAATGGGTTTCCATGATTGAGTGGGGAATCAAACCCTAATCTTCAGAGTTATAATTGAATGCTCAGACCACCACGCCATGCTGGTTCAGCACAATCCTTCCCCTGTCTATATGGAAATGTTAAGTCCCATTAAATCCATTTATACTTACTCCCAGGAAAATGGGTATAAGATGGTAGCCTAAGGCCATAATTTTAAATACTTCCTTGGTTAAAAATAAGCATCATTAAACTCAATGGAGCTTACTTCTGAGTAGAAATGCAAAGAAGCTCAGTTGCATACACATTCTGACAACTGAATTTGGAACTAGAATTGAAAGTCATTGAATTACCTAGACTTTAAAAAAAAAGAAAAGAAAATATTGAAATGTAGGCCTCCTGAAACTACAATTTTCCCCTTCCATCAGTGTCATTATATTTAAAACTACTGACAGTAATCCTTTTTCCCAATACTTGGGATTATACAAAGACTTTGGGAAACCTCTAATTGCAGGTGGCAAAGAGGTGACTCTACTGGGAACTGAATTAAGTACAGTCTGTTTTATAAACGTTAGCACTCTATTTCTTAGGAGCCAGAACATGTTCTCAAACCTCCCCCCACCGAATGTTCCATTCATGCAGTACAAAAACATAACAATTAAATACAATTTGGCTTTCATCACATAGACCTTCTGTTTCTCTTTGTGCCAGGAAAAAAAAATCTTGCTTCTGCCTAATGGCTCTCTTACTGTAAAAGCCATGATGTGTATGTTACGTTTCTTGCTATTCTGGTCCATCTTATGATTCATGGAAAACACATCCACTTTGTTCTTGAACTTTTCTGAAATTGTGCTGTCACAATACCATGCTCTTCTTGGAAAATACTACTCATTGAAATGGAGCCCTTAAAAAAAAAAAAGATGGCCACTGTCAGGGCAATGGCTTATGGTAGAGAAACATGTAAGCATAGGCAACAAGAAAATGCTAATTCTGAAAGAGTGAGAGTATTCATTCATTCATTATATTTCTATGCTGCTTTTTCCCCAAAGTGGGCCCCAAAGAGATTCCAACAATAAATAAACACATTAAAAATAGTTAAAACATTAAAAAACATATAAAATGATAAAACATAAAACAATATTCAATTTTAAAAACAGTTTAATAATGCTCCCCTGTTCATATGACCACCTGCTTAAAAAGAAATGTTTTGGTCTGCTGGCAGAAGGAGAGTAGGGGGAGGACAAGAGAGAACAACCTGAACTATACAAACATTTGTAATCATTTTCATAGTAATTCGTTTACAAATTATTTTGATTTTACACCCAATAAAACAGATTAATTAACAAATACAGAGTGTTGTAATGCCCCTCTCTCTAAAACATAGACTAAATAAACATTTCAAGTTCTCATGTGTCTGAAGTGTCAGTTTTGGAAATCGTTAGTGTTGTTGGTGCCTTCGAGTCATTGTCAACTTAACAGTGAACCTAAGGAGAATCTATCACAGGACTTTTGGTGCCTGAGAGTGTGTGACACACCCAAGTCACCCAGTGGGTTTCCATAGCAGAGCAGGGAGCTGAACCCTGGGCCATTTCTGCACTGGACTGTTATAGCATGATAATTCCACTTGCAACATACTATGGAATCCTGGGGTTTGCAGTAGCAGGAGGGGCTGGCTGGCCTCTCCCGAAACTGCAAACCCCAGGATTCCATAGGATGTTGCAAGTGGAATCATCACACTATAACAGTCCAGTGCAGAAAGAGTCCTGGTCTCTGGGGTCATAGTTCAACACTCAAACCACTACACCACACTGAAAATTATTGGCCCACAAATGAATAGATACCTCACTTGAATCTTCTGCTATGATGTACCCCAAAGCAAGATGAAAAGCCACTAGGACTGACCCACTGACCTCCCCTTCCTTCTTCACTTCACCTTTCTCTCTCACACACATTCGTACAAATCTCTCTCCCTCTCAGTTTCCTGTCCTTTCATATTGTGCCCCCTCATCCTCTCATGTTAGCTTTCCATACCCTCCAGTGTTTCACAGATGAAAACCTGGATATGTATGGCCAAGCAACATCAGAGTGTGGTCAAGATGGCAAAATTTATTAATGAGGAAAAACACACAAACTAGGAGAGGCTGCTACAATTTGCTTTTGCCTGAGTCTACTGGAAAGGGCAAGATTCTGCCCTTCCTCTCCTCTCCTTCCTCCTGAGCTGATGGAGTACAAGCTATTTTTGTACTGTGAATTCATTTTGCAGCTACTAAAGTAAGCTGAAGGAAAAAGGAGAGAGTGGGAGGAAGAAAGAGCAATCGGGACGTTGTAAAAGCGATTGAGTGGGATGGCAGATGATTAATCGGGACCATCCCTGCCAACTTGGGACAGTTGATGGGTATGGTTTTCTGAAGAGGCCCACCTTTGCTATTTTGAGGCCTGTTCTGCAATGGCTGTAGCTGGCTGGACTTTCTAACATCATTCTGCCGCTGACTCTTACACATCTCAGGTCACCACCCCTAATCCCACAATGAGTTCTGTATGCTCCTCTGATTCAGTGCAGCAGCAGTCCTTGGCCTAAATGGGCTACAGTGAATTGGGTGTCCAGTCCTCCTTTATTCCTACTCTTGGGCACCAGATTAATAGAGCATGTTATTTCTTTGCATTTATTTACACTCAGCTTCCTTGGAGGTTTACGGATAGACATCAAATTGGGGCCAACCTTCAATTTATGATATTCCCTTCCTTCCCTTTCCTCATTGGTTTATGGGCATCTGTGCAGTTCATTTACTTTGCTGGCACTGATCTAGGAGATGTCCAAGCTTGCTTGCACCATTTTGAAGGCACATTACCCTGTGAAGACATCTGTGAGGTTTAATCTTGAGTATAATCCTGCTGCTGGCCCCAGTTGTGGGGATCTCTGCCTATTTCCCACAGCTACCTACACTAAATGTGGGGGTTTCCATCCTTTATCCCATCACTGTATATAAGAAGTGTGGAGCTTTCCACTCAGTGCCACTGTTACTGCAGTTCCTAAGCCGCACTTGGGTTGATCTCAGATATCATTTTGATATCAATAATTTGGCTTTCCGCTACCATCCCTCTCTACATGTCTACGAGGTCCACCGGACAAGCTCACAGTCAGGCTCGGCCCCTAATTGCTGCAATATTCCAAACAATACAGGCAAGCCAGAAATAGCCATCTCGCCGCTTTAGGAGACCTCAAAGGCAAGTACTCTATTATGTATGCACGCTGCTTACAAAGAACTCCCTGCCCCAAGCAGGCAACTTGACAAGCTGGCTACTCAAATGTCAAGCACTCCACATCTGCATACTGGCTACTCTATTGTCAATTTGGACCTAACTTAATCATGTTAAATTCTGACCTTTCAGAGGCTTTGTCTCCAGCCCTAAACTCATTGTTTTTCCCCAAATACGGAATAGCCTGTAGCTCCATTTTCCCTATAGAAACCCCTGACTTAGAGAGCTTCTTTGGATCGCTCCCGACTTTCCTCCCGCCTTGCCATCGCTTTGCTTGGTGAGCCTTCCCCTCAGTCCCACGTACTGAGACTCCATACCAACGAACTCAATCTTCAGACTGCCCGGGCTTCAGGACAGGTGTAGTATTGCCCAAACCAACAATCCCTCTTGAAAATTCCCTCTATCCCACTCCAACCTTTATTTTCTATAGTTATCTGTGTGAATGTGCTGCATACACTGTTTGTCTGTATTTTAATAAAGATCACAATTATTCTTAAACTCCGGTTTGCTTCTTGGCTTGGTCTGACCCCACAGACATTGGGTAAAAGATTCGGCTGCGTTGCCCTGCCTCTCCCATTGCTAGCTTGTGCTCTTGGCTAATTTCCCCAACTTGTTTAATTGTGAGCGCATTTAGGTGTCCCTCCTGGGACCTCCAGTAAACAGGGTAACACCACCTATTGTGAGGATTGCTCTCAGGCAATCCCACCACTATAGATAAACGTGGGTCTGATACTGAAGCTCAGTGAAAAAGAAGAGGGCCTGATGAGATGTTACTTAAGAAGATGTGGATACAAGGTGTGGAATGACTAACCAAGAACAGCCAATCCCAGCACAGAGGACTTTTTGAGGAAAGGGAGGGCTATAGTGAGAGAGAGGAGGAATTTTAAAATTATTGAAGACAGTTGAAGACAGAGAGTACTCATAATTGCTTCAATTCTTTGGCCTGCATTTCAGCCTTACTGCCCCAAGCTGCCATGGATTCTTTGGAGGGGCCAAAAAAGCAACCTATCTTTGTACTATGTGTGCAGGTGTCATGCAGGGTTTCAAATGGGTTTGCTGACTTAAAAGGCCCTTCCTTCCACAGATTCCTACCCTTACTGGCAACCCATTTCTTGAGTTTATCCATTTTCTGGTTGTCCTTAAACATGTTGCCTTTTTAGGCTAAAACCAACTCTACCCTGAAGGGACTATAAATAAGCATGGAGTTCCTCCTGCCCTGCTGAACTTTCCTAGTGAGGAATTCAAAAGGTACAGCAACCTGAAATGGAGACCACAGCCCACACAAAATAGTTACAAGGTTCTGCTTCTTATATCCTCTGTAACTGTAACAGGGAAGCACTTGTCCCTAATGTGTGCGGGGGGTGTGTGTTCTTTATACCATGTCCCTAATTCTCAGGTCATTTCCGCACTAGGCTGTTATAGTGCTATTATTCCATTTTCAACATCCTATGGAACCCTGGGCCTTTGAGGCCCCTGCCTAAACTGCAAACTCCAGGAATCCATAGGATGTTGAAAGTGGAATAATAGCACTATAACAGTCTAGTGCGGAAATGACCTCAGATTCACACCACAATAGACCTAGAAACTCATGCATGGCTCTCACCAAGCTCATGGCGATATAGAAGTGTATGCCTTGTACAGACCAAGAAAGAAAGAGGAGTAGATTCCAACCCCACAGCAACCCTTATGGCTCCAATCACACTGATCTACAATCATGTACCCATGCAAAAGCCTCCTGGAGTCTCTATAAATTTCCCTACATCTGTTCTTCCTGAACTTCATGCATCAACTCACAAGTCAGGGGAGCAGAGTGATGTCTGTGTTCTCCACCAATCTCTACCCTAAGAAGTGGGAGACATTGGGGTCCATCCGCAATGCCAGTGTCTCCTTAGAATTTGGGGAAATTATAACTCAAAGGAGGCCTGCAAGAGGGGAGTAACAGCAGGATCTTTTCACCGACGTATACCAGTACTAACTGTAGAGAGGACTCCAGTTAAAGTTAAATAAAGTATTTTAATTGAATTGACAAATATACAAGAAATCAGGCACTCTTAAAAACCATACATGGCTTTTGCAAAGTGGGGCAATAAAGACTAGATAAAGAGAGATCAGAGGTGGAAAGGGTGATAGTTACCAGTCTTGAAGAAGGAGGTCACAGCAGAGGGGCTCAGACAGCATCTGAGGGTAGCACGAAGGAACAGCAGCCTGGAGCTACTGCCTCCCATACTACAATTGAGTAGGGTTGAAGCTAGGGTTTTTATACCCTATTTCACACCCTAAAGCGGGGGGGTGTTGACAAAGCCATAGTGCAGTGGTTCTCAACCTGGGGGTCACAACCTCTTTGGGGGTTGAACGACCCTTTCACAGCGGTCGCCCAAGACCATTGGAAAATATATATTTCTGATGGTCTTAGGTTCCATTCCCTCCCCGGTGGTGGTGCGCAAGCGCAAGCCACACGCTCACGTCTTCCTGCTCCTGCCAAAGGGGGCAGGAGGACGCTAGTGCATGGCTCAAGCTTGCACACCACCACTCCTGGACCTTTTCTGCATGTTACCTTATCGCGGAGGTAGGGGGTGCCGTTCGCACAAGCAGGTTCTTGTGCGAGGCGCTCTCTTCACTGCTCCTTCGTCCCGCAGCTGGCTTCCTGGTCGCGCGACTGCCCCGCCCCTTCCTTCTGCAGTGCAGCCTGGAGCTGTAGGCTGTGCTGGGGGAGGAAGGGGCAGGGCGGTCATGCGACCAGGAAGCCAGCTGCGGGATGAAGGAGCAGTGAAGAGAGCGCCTCACACAAGAACCTGCTTGCGTGAACAGCACCCCCCACCCCCCACCTTTCCCTCCCTGCCCGCCCCCCTCCCCGTTCCTGGCCGGCGAGGCGGCCTTTGCCAGGGGGGAGGCATTGTAAATAATAAATAAATAATTTTATGGTTGGGGTTCACCACAACATGAGGAACTGTATTAAAGGGTCGCGGCATTAGGAAGGTTGAGAACCACTGCCATAGTGGCTTTCCCACAGGACTGACAAAGGGGTCCAGAATGGATGATTGCTTTAACCCCGGAGTGACAAAACATTGATGGGACTCATGACAATCTCTTAATGTCTGATCAGGTAGGAGGTATAGGGAAGATCTCTGTAGGGATGGTCTCTGACAGCTCACCAATCTGAGCAGTTTGTCTTTCATTGTAGTCAAAAATGCCAATAAACTGAAGCAGTGACAGGATTAGTACAAACCCATCAGCATTGAGGTTTTCTGCATAATCCTATCTGGACTTTCATGATCCTGACCATGTTTTCTGGTCATTAAGAAGCCTAATAAATGAAAATCACATATCTTTTAGGAGGGTTGGTAGGGTATGGAAACAGTAACACTCATTGTCTGATGCTGAGAGAAGAATTTTGATTCAGACAAGCTAAGTCTGTTTCCACAGTGGTAAACAAAAATATCAAAGAGCTGGAACACTGCAGTCATTGGCCAGAGTGTTGTCCTTTGGTGGGTAAAAGACATGGGTTCAAATCAGAGTTTAGGGGGAAAAAATTGTTCTGTGGACTCTTTCACAGTGTATAATCATAGCACTATGATTCACACTCTGATCTCAAACAGCTGCCTCCTGTAAATCTGCCTGTCTCTTTACAGTCCTGGTGAAGTGGTACTGAAGAACTGTGTTCTCAGGATCCTTGGGACAATGTTCTTGGGAAAAGTTTGAGCCAAACAGGAAAGAAATTATTCCCTTCAACCGAGCCCTTAATAACTCTGGCAATATGTTTTGGAATTTGGTATTATTGAGGCATAACTGGTTATTAGCAATTATCCCAAACAACTGGGTTTGTTATCCCAGGCAGAGCATCATCTTTTATATACCCTAGGACATGTGGGTCATGGGGCCCTCACTTCCAATGACACTGTGCAAGTGGAATACTTATTTTATGACCATATATATATATGCATGAGCTGTTGTGACCTTCTTAAATGAACACATAGCTTAAACAAGCACTATGATTCCACATTATCAGCTACAGCAGCATCCTATGGAGTCCTACATTAGTAATGAGGCACTAGAGGAGCTCCATGGCTGAAAGATCTAAAGATCCCTTCCTAAACTCCACATCCTAAACTCCACATCCCAGGATTCCACAGGAAGTTGCCATGGCAGTCATAGTGGTTTCAAAGTACTTCAGCTGCGACATGTGAAAGGGTCGACAATTTCAGAATTCTTCAGTTACCATAACTATGCTGGCTGGATGATTCTGGTAGTCCAAAAAAGTAATGTTTTGAAGCTCCGCTTCAAATCCCTCCTCAGTTATGTGGCTCACATGGTAAGCGTGGCTAGTTGCCAACTCTCAGCTAAGCCTGTCTGAGTAAGTTGTTTTGATGGCCAAGCGGGTTGGAGGAAGTCCTGTGTTCTCTGCAGGAAGAGCAGAATATAAACATGATTGATAGATAGACAGAAGTAAGTTACATGGATTTCAACTAGACTTATTAATGGGATTGAACCCTTGCTTCTCTTTCTGAACTGTGGATCATATTTTCTATTTTCATATTTCTATTTCATATTTTCATATTATTCTGATCTAAAGTAAAACAAAGAAACAAACACCCTTTTAAGGTGACTTTGTTCCCCATTTGCCTGGAATGCTCCCAGGAAGCAGCTATGTCATAACTTTAGGACTGATAAGAGTTTCTGAAAGCATCTCTGCTGGGCAGCAGCTACAGAGTTTCAAGAGCACTTTGACTTGAAGATGTGTGTTCTTTCCAGTACAAAATCACAAACAATGGCTCTTTCTTTTTTTCTTTTTTAAGCACAGGTAAGCTGAAGATTTAAGAGGATCAGCAACCTTAAATAGAAAAGCAAAGCATATGTTTTACCTCCTGAGGACCAAATACACCTGAGGAGTTTCTGAGAGGAAGTCAGAGGTTATTAAGGGCCTACATTTTTTAAAAAATGTGATCTTTATCAATAATTTCCAAGAACACTTAAACTCTACAAATATATAAAAGAAAAGAAGAAAAACTACATAAAGAAAACATGCAACATATGAATTAAATTGAAAAAGTAGAGAAAAAGAAAGGAAAAGGAAAAAAGAGAAACTATGAACTTCCATCCTTGCTTTAAATGGATTATAACAGTCTAATTAATTCAAACCTCTCAAAGATAATGGCCAACATTTCTCTTCTTCATCTTCCCCAATTCATGCTTTCAAAAAAATAAAACATAAAAAGGAAAATGAACTTTCTTTTGCCAAAGATTAACATATCTAGCATGGTATCTCAATATTACTTTGTATTCCATTTCATTCCATCTTACATTTACATGATAAATGACATTGATGCTAAAAGCTACCTGCCAATTTGATTATATAATATTTTCACTAGTTAAAACTGTAGATTATTACATGTTATATGGCATCTCCTAACCCAAATATTTCTATACCACTTTATATTGTCCCTTACAAGTTTACAGCATTTACTAACCAAATCCAGTTTTCATTATATCTGTAGCTATTTCATAACCTAGTTTCACCTAATCTAGTTCATTTTTAATTTAATTTCCTTTGACCCTTGTAACCATTCTATCCATGTACCTTGCCCTCCCGAACTTCAATTCCCATCTTTGCCCTTTACGACTATTGCAAGTTCCTTCCCACTTGGCATTTTAGAAGAAATATTCCTAAAACAGCACATTTTATCATTTTTCTTTCATCTCCTTCAATCATACAAGCTGAATCAGTTTGGTTTTGTTATAGATTTCTGGATATATTGGCACAGGAGATTCCTGCATTCCAAGTTCAGTCTTTTCCAAGATGGTGCCCTTCAGATGTGCTGGCCTGCATCTCCCATCATCCCAAACCATCATGGGTAGCACAATCCAGAGAGCATCAGCTTGGAAAAGACTGCCCCACTGCACTCTAAGTCTAGGGCTTAAGTAGTTCAGTCTAATTTAGAAGCTGCAACTTGAGTCTATGAACAGTGCTCACCAGATAGCTCCAGCACTGAATGCCACATTTGCCAACAGTGCTATGTTGTTGTGCCCTGGGTCAGCTAAAGGCAATGTCGCAAAACAATAGCATTGGCACTGGAATGTTTAACACAGAATGTTCACACACAAAAACACCAAACAACTTCAATAGTTTTTTCCCACACACACAAACAAGCATGTGGGGGTGTATACTATCTGAAATATTCATTTCCTGACTTTCTAATGTGATGAGGTGTCTATGCTGCTTAAGATCTTTAGAACAAACAATAATCATACAACCATCAATTATAGCAACAAAAAGTCACAGCAGTAATAACCACCACACCAGCAAAGACACCCACAGCAGTCCAACAGGACTGTGTTGCCCTGTCTTTAAGAACAATAAGTATTTTTAAATTGCTGGATCTACTATTTGTTTGGTGGAATTCCTTTCTTTCTTTTATTGAATGGACTGTTCCTTATGAAACAGCAAAGAGAAGCACCAGTATTGCTGCCAATATTAATAGGAATATTGACTTTCCTAAGTGAGAGATTGAAGGATGTTTGATCCCTAAAGGTCTGTCCTGAAGGAGAAAACCAACAGATCTTAAAGAAGGTGGTCCTTTCCATCTAAGGAGATGAGAGGCATGTAGCATAGATTAATGCATGGGGTGAGAAAGAGTGCGGTCTACGTTAACTGAATTCTGGAATTACATTGTGGGCTCAATATCTGTTCCTGGGTCTCTGATATGGAGACTAGTTACTGTGTTGTTTCTTTTCTATCATCTTTGCATCATTTTCTGGCATTAGCATTTATTCCATGCACATTCATAGAATCATAGAATCATAGAAATTCAGAGTTGGAAGAGACCACACAGGCCATCCAGTCCAACCCCCTGCCATGCAGGAACACCCTCAAATCAATCCCGACAGATGGCTATCAAGCCTCTGCTTAAAAACCTCCAAGGAAGGAGACTCCTCTACACTCCGAGGCAGCAGATTCCACTGCCGGACAGCCCTGACTGTCAGGAAGTTCTTCCTGAGGTTCAGGTGGAATCTCCTTTCCTACAGCTTGAATCCATTCCTCCTTGTCCTGGTCTCTGGAGCAGCAGAAAACAAGTCCCCTCCTTCCTCTACGTGGCATCCCTTCAAATATTTAAACATGGCTATCATGTCCCCTCTTAACCTCCTCTTCTGCAGACTAAACATACCCAGCTTTCTAAGTCTATCCTCATAGGGCTTGGCTTCCAGGCCTCTCACCATTTTGGTCGCCCTCCTCTGGACTTGCTCCAGCTTGTCAATATCCTTCTTGAATTGGGGTGCCCAGAACTGGACACAGTATTCAAGATGGGGTCTAACCAAAGCAGAGTAGAGTGGTACCAGTACCTCCCTCGATCTAGACACCATACTCCTATTGATGCAGCCAAGAATTGCATTGGCTTTCTTGGCTACCACATCACACTGCTGACTCATGTTCAGCTTGTGGTCTATGAAGACTCCTAGATCCCTTTCACACGTACTGCTATCCAGCCACGTGTCCCCCATCCTATATTTGTGGATTCCATTATTTCTGCCTAAGTGTAGGACCTTACATTTCTCTCTGTTGAATTTCATTTTGTTCGCCCTGGCCCAGCTCTCCAATCTATCCAGGTCATTTTGAATTTTGATCCTGTCCTCTGGCGTATTAGCAATCCCTCCCAATTTGGTATCATCTGCAAATTTGATGAGCATGCCCTCTATTCCTTCATCCAAGTCATTGATAAAAATATTGAACAGCACTGGGCCTAGGACAAAACCCTGTGGCACCCTGCTAGTCACTTCTCTCCAGGACGAAAAGCAGCCATTCGTGATCACCCTTTGGGTTCGGTCGGTCAACCAATTACAAATCCAACTAACGGTAGCCCTGTCCAGCCCACATTTTACTAGCTTCGTTGCAAGAATGTCATGGGGAACTTTGTCAAAGGCCTTACTGAAATCGAGATATGCTACATCCACAGCACTCCCTTCATCTATCAAGCTGGTAACTCTGTCATAAAAAGAGATAAGATTAGTCTGGCATGACTTATTTTTGAGAAATCCATGTTGACTTCTCGTGATTACCGCGTTGCTTTCTAAATGATTAGAAACTGACTGTTTAATGATCTGCTCCAGGATCTTTCCGGGTACTGATGTCAGGCTGACTGGGCGATAATTATTTGGGTCCTCTTTTTTCCCTTCTTGAAGATGGGGATAACATTTGCTCTCCTCCAATCTGCTGGAACTTCTCCTGTCCTCCAAGATTTCTCAAAAATTATAGCAAGCAGTTCCGAAATGACCTCTGCCAGCTCTTTTAATATCCTAGGATGCAATTCATCTGGCCCTGGAGACTTGAATTCATCCAATGCGGCCAGGTATTCCTGTACCACCTCTCTACTTATTATGTGCCTCATTTCCTCTGCTTCCTCCCCTGCTCCCCAACCGCCAGGTTGAGTGCTTGTATCCTTCTGGGAAAATACGGAGGCAAAGAAGGTGTTAAGTAGCTCTGCCTTTTCTCTCCCCCCTGTGAGTAATTCGCCATCTTCTCTGCGTAGCGACCCTACTGTCTCCTTCTTTTTCCTTTTGCTGCGGACATATTTAAAAAAACCCTTTTTATTGTTTTTAATGTCTATGGCCAGCCTAAGCTCGTTCTGTGCTTTAGCCTTTCTGACTTCCTCCCTACATCTCCTAGCTACTTGCTTAAATTCTTCTTTGGTGGTTTCCCCTTCTTCCATTTCCTATACATGTTTCTCTTAACTCTTAGCTCAGCTGAAAGTTCTTTAGTCAACCATTCTGGTTTCTTCAGATGCCTTCCATTTTTCCTCCTTAATGGCACTGTTTTAGACTGTGCCTTCAGTATCTCCTTTTTAAGGAACTCCCATGCCTCCTGAACTCCTTTCCCTTTAACTATTCCTGACCACGGAATTCCAGCCAGCAGCTCCCTAAGTTTACAGAAGTCCGCTTTTTTAAAATCTAAGATGAGTGTCTGGCTACCCTTATCTTCTCCTTCCCACTGAATGCTAAATTCCAACAGGGCATGGTCACTCCCCCCTAAAGATCCAACCACTTCTACCTCATTCACAAGGTCATCCCTGTTGGTCAAGACCAGATCTAGAATATTTGATCCCCTTGTGGCCTCTTCCACCTTCTGGACCATGAAGTTGTCTGCAAGACAAGCAAGAAACTTGCTGGACCTTGCTGTCTTGGCAGAGTTTGACTGCCAGCATATATCCGGGTAATTGAAATCTCCTATTATTACTGTATCCCTCCTCTTTGAATGTGCAGTCATTTGGTTGAGGAAGGCGTCATCCAAGTCCTCAGCCTGGGTTGGAGGTCTGTAGTAAACCCCCACCAGAATATCCCTATTGTTTCTCGCTGTCTTAATTCTTACCCAAATGCTCTCGACCTGGCTTTCTGGGTTTAAGTCCTGGATCTCTTCACAGGTGAAAACATCCTTGACATACAAGGCTACTCCTCCTCCTTTCTTGTTTGGTCTATTTTTACATTGTAGAGATGCAAAGAATATTTGTTATTATTTGTTAGCCGACAGAGAAAGGGGCTTTCTGAAACTTGAGAAACCCTGTCGGGAACAACAAAGGCTCCTACAAGACTGCCACGAGATTCTTTGCACATCAGGAAGTATTCATCTGTGCAGAAATAACACTTGAAGTTTTTCCCTTGAGCATAAAGCACACTTTGTTGTGGCAAAAACACATTTTTTATGCAACAAACAGTTCCCTGAATAAGAATCATGCTTTCTTCCTGGACCAATGAATGAATGAATATGTCAGTTTCTGTACAGACAAATAATGTAAATATAAGATGGAAGCTTCACAAAAGGCTTTGTGCAATGGATATGATGCTGTTGGAATCCTTCAGTCTTGCTTGTGAGGATGAAGAAAGCAAAGATTTATATCTTTATTACACAAAAGGCCCTATAGGGCACTGAGGCATATCCTGCCTGGGCCCATCATTCTGCCTACAGCCTACTGTTTTGATGGGAGCCAAGCAACTCAGTTTCTATCTGGCAACTACCAGGCATTGCATTCTGGGAGTTCTCATACAGTGGTATTCCAATGGAAGCTGAGTGGCTCACCTACCAATAAAGACTGCTTACCTATGGGAGAGGGTGATGGGGGAGTGTTGGTCCAATCATAGCAGACTAGAGAGCACAAGTGATTATCAGTGGCCCCTGTACTGAGAACAGAGCCTGGGAAAGTTCTTTTTTGCTGATGGGGAGGGATTCTGGTGAGTCATAACTGAATGTTTCCAAGTTGTCACCAAGGGCTTTCAGAAGCTAGCAGTTTACCTCTGCTTATCCTGAAATCAATATTCAAGAGATACATGAAACTCCAGCATTTTATAATCCAACTCTTGCATTACGAGTCCTTCTGGCATAGCTCACTGCTTTGGGAACCTGGGAAAATGAAACAGTATTTAGGACTGCAGCTGTGCACAAACTGATATTTTCATGTCTTCTAAGCATTAGGACTAGTGTAAAAAGACCTTGGAAAGTTATTTTCAAGAAGGATGACTAGAAGTCACATGACTCTGAATTTAAGCACAGTAGGAACTCTTCCAAAAGTATTATTTAGGTTATCACTTTTTTGTCTTCTATGTCACTTTTTTTCCTTCTGTTTTTTTAAAAGAACATTTAACTGACTCAGAGATAACCAGTTCAGCATTTAAGACACAAAAGCTCTGTTCTCACGGGATTCTTCCTCTCAAACTGTTGTTGAGAATGGCTGTGAAGGTCTCATGTGGGTCATGTATCTCTTTTTCTTATGGAAGGCCCAATCAATAATGCATTTGACTTTGTTTCCATTTTTGGAGTTGTTACAAAGGGCTGTTAGATAGGGCTCGACACTGATCAGCTTTCCACAGTTGTCCATTTGATATCTTATTGGCCAAGATAATTTCTTCCTTGTGGTAAGAGTAGGAAAAAGTTAAACCTGAAGCAAAAACCATACTAATTATATATTTGGGCTGTATTTGTAGAGCATATGCTTTGCATACCAAAGGCCCCAGAGTCTGGGAAAGTAACTTTACCAAGATCTTAAAGATCACAGAGCATCCTTGGAATCTCCAGGCAGAGACTGAGAAAGATTCCTCTCTAAAGCCATGGGGAGTTGCTGCCAGTCTGCATGCAAAATATGTAACTAGTTGGACTCAAAGTCTATGTTATAAAGTAGGTATATCTTATGTACTCTGCCTCCAGTCGTTTATATTATGGTTGTTTCTGGACTCAGAAAATAGTTGTTTGCTTGTTTGTTTGTTTTTTGTCACCATAAAAGTTACACCTGAAATACCTGGCTCCCAACTCTGCTTCCATTTCCTCTGCTGCAAACCAACAATTAGTTAACAAGATGTAGGAATGAGTTGGTGGCATTTGGCGTGGTGACTCCAAATAAATGACAGCCACAAGTGCAACTACACTTATGACAAAAGAGTTTGGTCCTTTCTCCCAGTGGAAATAAGTCTGTCCACTTCCATCCTGCTGGGCAGGTTTTTCCATTTGTTCACTGATCACTGAATATGAGGCTCAAACCAATATGGATTCAGAACTGGCAGCCATATTTGAGAATGATTCCCTGTATTGAAATCCTTGTAAAAAGAAAAGCAGCTTAGCTAAGAATAGTCACTAAAAGGTGGGCTTAATACAAGGGGGATTTTTGAGATAGTTCCCCTCCCTGCCTGTACAGACTCACTTTGTTCTATCACATCTTTTATATCAAGACTACATAATCCTTACAACAGCTTTCCCAAGATGGTGTCCTAAAGATATGTTGGACTTGGGCTCCCATCATGTCATGCTGGGTGAAGACAATGGGACACCACTTGGGGAAGAACCCTATTGGAAGTCAGTACAATTAGCTCCATATTACAGATAAGGGGACCGAGGCTGAGAAATACAGACCTGGTTAACAACACCAAGTTCATGAAAGAGATAGTATTTCACTTGGGGACTTCCTGATCCATAGTTCGGTTTCTTAGCCACTATAATCTATTTATAAATGGCCTGTGGCACGCAATCCATCTCAGAATCAGTATATCACCAGTACAGGAACTGTAAAATGATCAGGTAACTAGTGACCCTTTGCATGTTTCTGAACTTCAGTTCCCATCAGCCTAAACCAGGCTGGCCAATTGGTGAGGGATGATGGGAATAATAGTTCAACAGCAGCTGAGGGGCTATTGGTTCTGGAGCCTAGTTGTAAAAATTCTCATTTTAAATGGCAGCTTGAGAGGGCACAGATTTTCGTTACAATCACAATGCTAGAGAAAAGCATTCACCGTTCCTCTCATACTAGCAAGTTAGAAAATGGATGACATAGAACCTTTTGGTCTGACTAAGTGTGACCCTGAGGAAGTCCACTCATCATAAGCTATAATGGAACACACAAAGTATCTTGTTTTGGTTTGACAGCATCCTGTGAAAGTACAGGAGAATAGTTTAGCCAGCTGACAAGTAGGTTGGCAGCACAGAATAAATATGTCTGGTGTATCACAGAAAAATACCTGGTGATTTCCTTTAGGGACGTCATCTAAACTTGATGGAGAGATGAGGTTAGGGAGCAAGAGAACAAGGGACTGGAAGGAGAGTGGTGGGCAGACAGATGGAGAGAGAGGGGAGAGAGATAAAAGAGAGAGAGAGGGAGGGAGAGAGAGGGAGAGGGAGAGAGGGAGAGAGAGAGGCCAAACAATACATGAAGGAGAGGTTACCATCACATGCAGTTCAGTGGCTCAAGGTACTGAAAGGAAGAAGAAGGTGGAAGTGGGCTGAGCTAAAAGTAACAGGATTCATATAATCAGCGGTCATTTTGTCTGTAAATTAATTAATTTTCAACACTTTAACAAATATATTTTGGGCCAGAAATAGAGAATATTTAATTTTTAAAAAATCAGATATCTATAACTTCAAAGTTTTTGAAAAGAAATATATTTTCCCTCTAAAGAATAGAAGTATTTTGCTTATTATTAAATTAAGTTGTATTTTGTAGAGATTAAGGAGGGTTTGCTGCAGCATTAACCATTCCACCTATTCTGTACAAACGGGAATTTGTACAGACCAAGTTAAGAAATCACACATGCAAGTGTGTCTGTGCCTAATTATTAACTTCAACATCCAATGTTTCCATAAATGCAGGAAGATATAGAAATCAGGCAAACATGAAAAATGTTAAATATGTCAACATGCATGGAAAAACAGAGGGAGCTTTTTGTTCAAACATTGGAACCTGAATTGTCTGTAGCCTTGTACAACAATGCTACTCAAAGTGATAGTCCATGCACTGGCACAACTACCCAAATCATTGGCTGCCATTTCCTGATGAGTTTCCAGGAAAGAAAGAAAGAAAGAAAGAAAGAAAGAAAGAAAGAAAGAAAGAAAGAAAGAAGTGTCTATGGTGCAGTCTGGGGGTGTAAGAGAGAATCCAGTCAGGGTTTAGTCCAAACTTTAACAGGTATCCAGGGTACTGATCCCCCAAAGGAGTTCAGCACCTTGGAGAGCTCCATTAAAATATGAACTAAATCACACAGAGTAGATTTTCATTACTAGATTTCCACTGACCATCCTACCTGTCTCTACACTGTCTGTTTATATTCCAGAGAAATAATAAGGGTTTTGTTTGGCTTCCTGGCTGATATGATCTCTAAGCCTTCCATGGCACAGAGAGTTCTCATACTGCAAAGCACAGCCTGGCTTTTTAAGAAGGACCTTGGTAAGTGGCATGCAGTGTAATTTACCATGGCCATGGATGTGCATTAAAGGGCAAAGCATAAGGCCCAGGAGACAGCAAGAGAGACAGACTCATAAAAATTTAGGAACTGACTCACTGGCTCAGCTTGCTTTGATTTGTCTCAGGATGGTGACTTGAACGTTAATGTGCTTTGTAATGGATTTGTGAAATATTCAGTCCATTTTGAGAATATGTATGGAAGTGTTGCCATAAAGATGGGTTATAGTAGAACAGATATGCAAATAGATGCCAACCCTGGATTTGTATGACTCATCTTTTCAATGTCTTAGCTCTGTGGCCTATTGCACCCTTTAGACCCTCACTACTCTTTACTTACCCCTCAACACCTTCTTCTCAGTTGCCTCTTTCATCTCCTCCCTTCACTTCTGCTCAGCTAGAAAAAATCTTGTGGCCATGTGAATGAGATGTGCATCAGACTCTGCTAACCTTTGAGAATGCATCTCCATTTCTCCACGTCCTGTGAGTCCTGCAGTGCTCAGATTTGCAGATGGTAGCAGTGCTACCTGCGGCTCACCTGTGCATATCCACACTTGTTACTGAGTCTTTGCTTCCAAAATTGCTGAGCCCTTCTCCATTTCCTTAGTGGCAACTTGGTCGCTAGACATGTGAATGAATAAGTCTGAGATGAATGTGAGAATTAAAATAAAAGCTGCTGACATTGCAAAGGCACTGGTATACATCTACATTGACCATATTTATCATGTATAAATGTCATAAAATATTGACAGATGCCTCTCCCTAATGAATTGATAAGGTGCCTTCATTTTATGTTTTGATCATATGGGGGTGGAGTTGCTTTTGGAGCGAGGGGGAATTGCCATACCACATACTTACTATACCAAATATGCATATGGAATTGATCTCAAATTTCTAGAGGTTAAATCTATACAAACTCCTCTCCCTCACTACCATGGATTACTTGAAAATAACTTTGAAGGGCCTCAGCTTACCACTGCATGAACCATCATCATCATCATCATCATCATTCTACAATTCATATACCCATTATGTGCCTTCAAGTTGCCTGCCAACTTAGGGCAATCTCATGAATTTCATAGGGTTTTCTTAGGCAAAGCATACTCAGAGATGGTTTGCCATCCCCTCCATCTGAAATAGAGACTATATCACTTGTCCTTGAGTACTAAATAGGCCTGACCCTGTGTAATTTCCAAGATCAAATGAGATCTGGTGCTTTCAGGCTATTAAGCTGCTACAAATCATACATATATGCATATTTTTAATGAACAAAAACTCTGCCTTTCTAGTGTGATGGATATGCCTGTTTTGTGAAGGAGGTTATGCAATACTTGGAGTAATGTTTGTTAGCTTTCAGCAATTATTCTGCTTTTGTTTTTAGAGCTGAGGACAGCAAGGGATAAAAATGCTGTACTGTACTGTTTTATGAAAATCACAGCTCTATGCCAGGGCTTTATAAACCTGTTTTATACTCCAGCCCTGGTCAAAATAGCTTCTGTTGCCTTTATCAGAAAATGAAAAGCATAGAGCCAAATTCAGATTTATTTATTTTTTTACTTTTCTTGCTATATTTCTGTGGATCAAGTAAATTTTGTTCATGGATCACACTTGGGAGAACTTGTGTTTTAAAGAGCCCCAAGCCTCTAGAATGGAAATACAGAACTCTCTGATGCTGTTGGACTACAACTCCCAGGAGCCTTCAACATTGGCTATGTGGTCAAGGGCTGATGAGAGATTCACTCCAACAGAATCTGAATGAGCAAAATTCCCCTACCCTGCTCCAGAGTTTGGGTATGGGTACCTAGCAGAAGATGTTTTGAGGGTATTGGTGGTCACATTTGACAAGGCGATTGCAGTTCAGTTTGTCAACACAGCAAAGACCCTTCAACAAGATAGATGAGAGCAGAGGAGAATAATGCTGAAGCCGTGGTGTAAAGACTACAGCATTCCTGTTTTCACCTAGTGAGCACAGGAAGATAGGGCACAGACGATGTCTTCCAGGAGAAGGCAATGCTGTCCCCCAAAGCACTTCACAGGAAGGGAAAGATTTTCAGGGTGCAAGTTTTCAAGGCTCAGTTTTCCTACCATCTCCCTTTCCACTCCATTTATAGAAATGACAGTCAAAGCAGAAGAGGAATGGGACGATCTATTTGATTCTGCCTACTGCTGGACATTTTAGAGGTTGTAACTTACTGAACACTAACAAATAAGATTCATCACCGAACAGGCTTTGAGTTCCCAGGCCCTTGTTAATGCTGTTCCTAGTCTCAATTAAGCAAGTGAGATTGGCTGTTGTGCCTCAATCTGCTTTGACCGGGCAATGTTGCCATCTAGGGTTGTAACTACAGGGGGAGGGATAAAATGAGGGCATTGCTTCTTCAAATGAGAATAATGCCCCCCTTATAAAACTTTCCTTTAGTCCCCAAATTTTTACCATTTCCGAGAGTGAAACATTGAAAATGGCTCACACTTAGAACTCTTATACTTGTGATGTTTGCATTCCCTTGCTAACTTTGCTTGCTTCTTTTCTTTGGATATCAAAATTCTATTTCTAAATGCTCAAGAGAAGTTTGAAGTTACTGCAGTGCTAGAAATTTGAGGACTGAAGGAAAACTTTAGTAGAGGGAAAGAGTTTTTGTTCCAGGGCAACACCCCTATTTCCCCCTTCCCCAGCTCCAGTAGTTTCAGCCCTAGTGCTGTTGGGAGGGACTTTGGAGAAATTGTCCATTTCTTCAGAGGAGCAAATAGGATCTCCCTAAATGCAACTTAGCTAGCTCATTATATTTTGAAGCCATACGAATCACCACTTAAAGGTTGTACTATCCCTCATCTTGATAGCAAAAAGATCACATACCCTCCAACTTTTCTGATTTGGCCAGAATTATCCCAATTAACTTCTGTTTCCCCACATTTTTCTCAGCTATTTTTAAAATGTCTTTCTTTTTTCTCTATTCCTCCTTCTTCATAACCTGTCTTTTAGAACACAAGGCAGCTTACAACATATCTAAATAAAAGCTAAAAATCCACATTAATACAAAAGTTAAAAAGTGATCAAACTATAAAAAAAATTAAACCAGTTAAAAACAAACTGTAATAAAAATATGTCCCTGGCTTACTACATACCAAATTCAAAGTGCTGAAGTCATTTCCATTCCATTAACTCGACAGAGGGGGCAGATTCTTGGGCCATTTCTGCACTAGACTGTTAATAGCGCTATGATTCCACTTTCAACATCTTCTGGAATCCTGGGGTTTGCAGTGGCCGGCCCCTCCCGAAACTGCAAATCCCAGGATTCCAGAGGATGTTGAAAGTGGAATCATAGCGCTATTAACAGTCTAGTGTGGAAATGGCCTTGGTTTTCCCTGTAGACTCAAGGGAAAGCAAACTCCTGCAGCTTCTTCAGGCTTTTCTGTTCTTCCTCGTTAATAACTTTTGCCACCTTGACCATCATCTGATTTTGCTTGGCTACATGTGTTCTGGCTTTCAGATGTGCACTGTTGGAGGGTACAAGACCATAAAGTTTAGAATCAAAAATTATCTTGCTGTACCACTGCAACCAAACAGAATTGCTACCAGAAGAATTTGTGGGAGATATTCAAAAGATATTGGATCCCAGCTGAGCTGACAAAAATCTTAGCCTATGACAGACAGACAGTTGGAGTGAGTTCAGAATCCTCTTCAAAGGATAGCCTAGGCCCAAGCTTCCAAAAAAAATCAAAATCCTAACCAGTGGGTAGCATGGATCTTGACCAGCAGGAAGTGCAATAGCTGCCCAGCAAAAGTTACAATAACAGGGTCAGCAGCTGAGACAGCAGGGACAGGCACCACAGCTACATTGCTTGAACGAGGCATGTACACCGTTCAGTCCAACAACGCCTCAATATCTTAACGAATTCACAAGCTGAAGAGTATAAATCCATAAAGCAAAAGTTCTTAATCTTTTCTTTACCAGGGACCTCTGAAAATATAATTTGTTGCCAGGGACCCCCAAGACTTAAAGATTTAAATGTTTATATTTAGATTTAAATATTCAAATACATATTTATTTATTAAAGGCTTCTAGAGACTCAGATTCAAATCCCTGTGCAGACACTGGGTGACCTCGGGCAAGTCACATCCTCTCAGCCTCAGAGGAAGGCAGAGGCAAACTCTCTCCAAACAAACAAACAACAACCAAAAAACCTATGATATTTTCTCCTTGGGGTTACAACAAGTTGTAAATGATTTGAAGGCACAGCAACAAAGTGCTGCTGACAGGGCTAGGTTTTTTTCTAGCCATCATGTCTCCCCCCTTTGAAAACTGACTTATGGCAACCCTATGGTTGAAGCTATCATGGGGGTTTTCTTGGCAAGTTTTGTTGCCTTCACCTTTCTCTGAAGCTGAGAAAATGTGACTTGCCTGAGGTCTGCCAGTGGGTTTCTATGGCTGAGTGGGGTTTCAAACCTAGTCTCCAGAGTCATGGTTTGGGGATGTGCACGTGCCTGCCACTGTGTCCCTTTGTCAGGGATGTAGCAGCAGAGTGTGTGGGCACCAAGGGACACGATGGCAGGTGTTACTGCAGTTTAGGCCTACTTGGAGATACCCCCAGATATCATTTTGATATCAATAATTTGGCTCTCTTCTACCACCCCTCTCCACGTGTTTGTGAGGCCGCTGGACAAAGCACAGAACTAGGCTTGGCCACTAATTGCTGAACATTCCTTTCTCCACCCAGGCAGGCCAGAAATAGCCAGATCCTTGCTTTAGGTGACCCCTCTGCAAACACCTTCATTATGTATGCACGCTGTTTACAAAGGACTCCCTGCCCCAAGCAGGCAACTTGGCAAGCTGAATACTCAAATGCCAAGCACTCTGCATTTGCATACTGGCTACACTATTGTTAATTCGGACTTAACTCAATCATGCTAAATTCTGACCTTTCCCAAGCTTTGTCTCGCACCCAAAACGCATTGTTTTCTCTGAGTAAGGCATAGCCTGCAGTCACATTTCTCCCTATAAAAACCCCTGATTCCAAGACCTTCCTCGGATCGCTCCCGAGTTCCAGACTGCCTTGCTGCCACTTTGCTTGGTGAGCTTCCCCTCAGCTCCACGTACTGAGCCACATCGAACCCCAGCATCGCTCTCTATCTTCTTTCTGGGCTTCAGGAACAGGCTCCGTATCACTCGAATCAACTATCCCTCTGAAAATCCCGCTATCATACTCACTCCTTTATTTTCCTTAGTTATCCGTGTGCGTGTGTTGCTTACATTGTGTGCCTGTATTTAATAAAGATCATTCGTTATTTCCAACACGGTTTGCTTCTTGACTTGGCCTGACCCCGTAAACATTGGGTTACAAGATCCTGCTGCGTTTCCCTGCCTCTCGTAGTGCCAGTCAGTGCTCTTGACTAATTTCCCCATCTTTTGTAATTGTAAGGTTATTTAGGTGTCCCTCCTGGGACCCCCAGTAAACAGGGTAACACAGGTGTGTGCAGGCCCAAACTGATCCCTTGTTTACAAACAAGGGAGCAATTTGGGTGCACATACCTTCCTGCCGCAATGTTCCTTAGTGCACCCGCACTCTCTGCTGCCACCTTCCTGATGAAAGAAACATGGCAGCAGGTTTGTGCATGTCCCCAAGCTGCTCCCTCATTTGCAAATGAGGGGGCAGTTTCAGCACCCACACTCCCTCACTGCTGTGTCCCTGTTGCTGCTGCTGCTGTCCATCAGACCCCCTGGGAAGCCTCCGTAGACCCCCAGAGGTCCACAGACCTCAGATTAAGAACCACTGCCCTAAAGGCACCAGATCCTGTCCAATCTTGTAAGCTAAGCAGGGTCAGCTTTGGTTAGTACTAGGATGGGAGATTGCAAGCAGACACCAGGTGCTGTAGGCTATAATTCAGAGAAAGGACCTGGCAAAACCACCTCTGATTATTCCTCCCCTAAGAAATCTCTATAAAATTTATGGGGTCACTACAAGTTGACAAGTGACTTGAAGGTGCATACGTGAGGGCTAAGGAAGGGTCCCCTATGGCTTCCACAGCTGAATAAAGAGAAGAATATAGAAGGATCAAAATGCTTGTGAAAACCACAGGTCTTTAAAGCAAAGCAGTCTGGAGATAAATGAAAAGGCAAGTGAGCTACTTCAGTTTGTTTGGTGTCAGGCACCAGGAAAGATCACTCAGTGTCAGCAGAGAACCTTGTGAATTAATCATAAAATCGAAAGCATGTCCCCAAACAGTGACAGATTTTTTTTAAAAAATCTGACAGTTTAAAATGTAATTATTTAAGACAAGACAAGTCTCTGGCACACCTTGCCTTTTTCAGAAACAAATTTTTAATATTACTTTAGCCAGGTAATTCTGCAGTGTCATTTGAAATTCAAAGCTCACAACAAGCAATACAACAAAAAGTACACAGTTTAGTCTGAAATATTACTTCCATGACAAGTGGGTGTCTGTGCCAAGCTGTTGGCCTCCATCCAGTACCTCTGCTAGTCTAGAGGGGAAATAATTCTTGGAATCAATTCTGTCAAAACATATGCAAATTTCATGTAAGTGTTAAAGGCTAACAGACTGGAAGCAGTGACCTTTCCTTAACTGAACTGAAGAATATATTTTTGTGCTTCCTAGTGTCACGTGATTCTTCAGTGCTTTATAGCACCAAAAACTTCAGATCATAGAAAACTTGTATCCCTCATTCCATAAAAAGTGTCACTTCTCATCTTGATCTGTAATATCATCCACATAAGAAAAGGAGAAGGAAGTTATAATCTCCTGAATGTTCCGTGGGAAAAGGTCTTCTGAAGAGAAGCCAACACTTTATTGCAGTTCTCAAAAAGAACCAAGGGATTAGTTTCCTTTCCCTTTCCACATCTCTCTCAGAATGCAATGCCCTCTTGTGAAATGCCTTCTTGTGAAAGTAAAAGGAAAACAAACCAACATTACCACTAAGCATTGGCAGGCCAACACAATCTCATGGTATAAGAATATATAAAAACAGTAAGATGTATTAGGCAATCTCTTTTGCTCTCTTCAGTCTGCACACATGCACACATACACAAACACAGAGCAGGTGTTACCCTGTGTTTTGGGGGGTCCCGGGAGGGGCGCCCAGATTGCCAAATAAAATACCAGTTGGGGGGAAATTAGCTGGAGCACTCTCTTGGCTAACGAGAGGCAGGGTAACTTTGCAAGGATCTTTAAACCCAATGTCTACGGCTTCAGGTCAGGGAACAGGCACGCAGGTTTTTAAAAGTAACCAAAAATAACAGTTTTATTGAAACACAACAGAAAATAAATAACACACACACACTAACTAACTGGGAAACGGAATTGGAGAGCTTAAGGATAGGCAATACGACACCTGGTCTCGCTGTCCTTGGAGAAAGAGAGATGGGGTTCCGAAGAAGAAAGCTCAGCGTGGGTGGCTGAGGGGAGTTTCCTTAGACGACCAACAGCAGGGTGGGATGGCAGTCCAAAGTAGTCCCAAGCGGGGAAGCAGACTCAGTTATGGAGAACTGAGGGGAAAACTAAACTGGACAGAGCAACAGCGAGGCTGGATGGAAGTCCAGGGTGATCCAAAGTAATCCGAAGACCGTTTGAAAATGAGGGGTTTTTATAGGGAGTTCGTGCCTCTCGGCTATGGCAAGCCAGGTGAGAACAAAAGGAGTTTTGGTGATGGACAAAGGATTTGGAAAGGTCAAATTTAACATGATGAGCTTAACACTTGATGACAATAGTGAAGCCAATATGTAAATGCCTTGTTTACTGGGCTGGCTCTGCTGAGAGCCGCGCAGCTATTGTGAAGTTTGCACGTGGAAGTTCCCTGAAGCGGGGAGCAGAGCTTAGGTTGCTGGCCTCAAAAGAGTCTGGAATGTGAAAGCAATTAGCGGCCGCACTCCTGTCCGTGCTTGTCCGGAGAACCTCGCAAACACGTGGAGTGAGGTGATTGAAAGCAGATGCAGCTAAGGCCGAATTAGATGATATCAAAGTGATATCTGGGGGCCCCCACCCGGGGTGCCATACCGGAGATTACACAGGGATCCAAAGGAACCACAGCTTGTCATTCAAACTTAAAGCAGCAATGGTTAAACAAACGATGGAAGTCTGCTCCATGCTTTGTTTACTGTGATGTATGAACACATACTAGTCATCTTTCTCTGATTTGTTTTTTTCTCCCACCAAATCAGAGAAGGAATCCAAGGTTTCTTCTTGGGGCCTTTCTGCCCTACACTGTTGTAGGGCTATTATTCCATTTTCAACATCCTGTGGAATTCTGGGGTTTGTAGTTTACTGAGTCCAAAGAGCTCTCTGGATGAGAATTCTAAATGTCCCTCCCTTAGCTTTATACTCCAGGATTCCATAGGATATTGAAAATGGAATAATAGCACTATAATAGTGTAGTGCAGAAAAGCCCTTGCTTGCTTTCTCTGGTTTGTCAGAGAGAAAGAGAGTAGAGAAACAATTTTTAAAAAATAATAAGATAAATATAGTCCTCCATTTTCACACAACACAATAAACAGAGTGAAGGGTTCTGGTTTGCAGTACTGTGTGAATTCCCCACACACACACACACACAAACACCACAGAAACAAACATTCACACATAGAGCAAATATTGAAAGGCCCAATGTGAATAAACTGTTGGACTAAGAACTGGCAGGAAGATATTGTTTTAAAGCCTTTACATTATTCAGCCTGTGAAAACAACGGTCAGCCAGCAACCACTCCTGCTCTTTAAGTCATCTTTAGCATAATTAGTAGTGCAAAAGATGTTTTCCTCTAAATGCTCCGGGACCTGTTTAAAATTACTACTTGCCAAAACAGTCATGTGAGCAAGCATGTGGTAGGTGGACCTGTTTTCAAGCAAGTCAGTGCCTATGTTCTGTTTTCATTCATATTCTTCAAGTAGACTGAATCAACATGTAAGGCACACTAGGCAAAGGGGCGAATTTCTGCTTAACTACTCCTGGGTTGCTTTAGAAGATCTCCCACAGAATTCCTATATTATGTTTTTATTCTCTAAGATGGCTGAACACTATGGTGGGAAAGTAAGGAAATCTTTACCCGACAGAAATCTACTTGAGACAAACAAAAACTCAGAAAAGTGAGTATTATTTGAAACCAGTGAGCAAGTAGTATATTTCAGTTATGAGTACATCTATATCTGAATTAGCAGTAAACTCACTGTGCTCACAAGAAAGCTGAGCTCCTCGCACCAGCAATTTCAAAAGTCGTTATTGGTGGTAGTGGTTGTATTTTTGAATGTATTCTTTTCCCCAGAATTGAGACTCAAGGTGGCTTACAATTTAAAACAAGAACAGATAAAAATATACAAAAAGTGAATATTAATTTAAGCATTCACTTTAAAGGAAAAAAACCCAACTAAACACAGTTCAAATTAAAACAACACAGCACCCTGTTAAAAATCACTTTTTAAAAAACCTTATATGTCTGCTGAAGGAAGGACAGCAAACAGAGGGCCATTCCAGCCTTCCTTGGAACTGAGTTCCAGAATCTAGGGGCAGCCACTAAAAAGGCCCTGTCAGATAAGGTGATTGTTTTCTTATGTGTTTCTTTCCCCCAACATTTAATTTCAGTTCTTCTTCTGCTTGCACAATCTTCTGTTTGATTATAGCACATCTGTTGTTTGCATGTAGATGCCAAACCAATATTGTCATTATGGAATGTCCATCACTATAATTGTTATCACACAGTATCACTGGGACTTTTGCATGAAATGTATAAACATGTTTTGCTCTCAGGAGCTTTTGTACAGAAACCTGTAGTCACCTCTTTCAGAATTACCATAAAATACAGCTTGTAGCCCTCCTTCTCACTTGCTTTTTACTCTTGCTTGATCTTCCTACCATTTGGCTAGAACAATCTGTGTTGTGAAGGCTTTGATTTGGCTATAAAATAAGAATGGAAAGGCAGCTTTTGGAAAAACTATAAATCCCTTGCTTCTGGCCCTGTTTTAGACAAGCCTGTCACTCCACTAGATTTCTGTCTCACAAAATAAAGGAGGCACACATATAATTCAAAGAGAATGAGAGGCTTGTGGAAAAAAGACAATTCTGAACAGAAACCTTTGATGCACAACAAAGATATATAACAGCAAAGTCATCTTTTGCCCCTTTTTAAAAGAAAAAAAATTGTCCAAAGGATATGTACATTTTGAATATCTGTCAAAAAATAATCATTGTATGTTTCTGCTGGAACACAATGAAGAGAAGAAGCATTTGGAAAAAAAATCTTCTCTATTGGAAAGGGTTTTATTTTAATAGCAATTAATTAATTTTACTGAACATCCTCTCTGAATTTGCTGCTCAGCTGACACAGAGTTTGATTGCTGTTCAAGTTGCCATCAAGTTGAACTCAACTTACTGTATTGTATGGCTTGCTTGACAAGACTTCTTCAGCAGAAGTTAGCCATTGCTTGCTTCTGAGACTGAAAGAGTGTAATGTGCCCAGAGTCGTCGGGTAGGTTTTCATAGCTAGCAGTGAGTCAAGCCCTGGTTTTCTGAAATCCTTAATCAACAATCAAGCCACTACACCACACAAACTCTCAGACGTAGTGCTAGAATTGTCTGCAAATCCATGCTCAGCCATGGTGTCAGGGTGGGGGCTTGGACAAGTCAGCCATTGCCTCCCACCTTGACCTACATTATAGAACTCTCATGAGAAGAAGTGGATTAATCTCATATTTCAGGATTGGCCAACAAGTAGCCTCTCAGATATTGCTGACCACACCTCTCATCATCTATGTCTATTGACTGTGCCAACTGGAGCTGGTAGGGAATGAATTCCAACAACACCTGGGGAGCTACAGGTTCCCTACATCTGCAAAATAGGTTGTCTCAGATTCCTTGGAGAAGGTGATATGCAGGTGCTAAATAATGGACAGAATCTTGTATCTTTAGTATAGGCAAGATTTCTTTTTAAAAAAACATTGTTTTATATCCTTTCCTTTATGACAGTGTCATGTTCCTGCCCAAAGTCTTTAGGAAAATACCTCCTCTTTCTGTTTTTTGAAAAGGTTATTTGGCCATATTCCTCAAAAATCTTGCACAAGAGTAAGCTTAGCTGATGCTGGATGTCTATTTTCATAACCCAGTAAATGAAGTGTACAGGTAGAAATTCAACAGGTCTGGCCATGCTCATAATTGATATAGGAAAGCAGTAGCTCTTTGATTTTATTTTGATTTTATTTTTTTCATTATACAATCGTTAGAAGTGCAGAGACTTGTTTGGTCAGCTGCAGGGAAATGGTCAGCTACATTGTTTGTGTAAATTTGTTCAGTTCTTTAGCTTTGCTATTCAGTGTAATCTAAATATTTAAAAGTCTGGGGTAAAAGCGGTAAAGCAATTGAATAATCAATTATCAACTGAAATTATGAACGATTTAAAGGTACTGGCATGGGCTGTGATCCACCAGCATTCTTTCACTTAATTGATATAAGAGCTTTCTGTCTGGAGCACCTTCTATCACACAGTCTGGAGAGGAAAGCCTGGAACAGGACATCAGCAGCCAGGGACTACAACAGACTGCCATAAGCACTTCTGTGTGCCCATAATATATTGCACTTCTTCGGACCTTAGCTGTAAACTACTTTAGGAGCCAATTTGCTTTACTGAAAAGCAAGACATGAACCAAAATAAAATAAAATAAAGTTTGATCCGCTGAGTTCTGGCAGCAGTAGTTAAATTGTCAAGAAGACACTACACCATCACAAGGGAATAACCCTTGTAGCACTGCCAATACGAGTCATTCCCTATATTATGTGCCAGCTTATCCAGGGCTTTATTAGGCGAGGCAGGATTGTTGCAGCAGGATAATAGTATCTTAGGCTGAGAAGTATCACATGACTTTGTTTCTCTTCTGTTGTTCTCCTAGTGGGAGACCATTTGAAAAGTGCTTCTTTCATTAACACACAAAACCCATTGATGACCTCCTTTGTAAAATAAGGAAGAACAGAGGAGGGAACGAGCTAATGTGATAAGTCCCAGCCAAAGGTGCTATTATCCTACTGTAATTGCAATTTCCTTGCCTTATGTGATACAGCCTCCAGTGAATGCTAGCTAGAATTTAAGCCGCAGCTTACAAAAGTATCTTTACCTCCTCCTGTCTCCCCCACACACACCCCGGCCACCAACACCTGGTGAAACTTTTGGCATGTTGCAACATCCCTATGCTATGAGTTTCTTTGCCTTGTAGGGAGATTTACTCATTTTATTAAGAGAGATTGTGGAAGAACTGGATATAGAGATGTTATTCTGCACAAAGGCTCACATGGTTTCCTAAGTCTTATTCTGCCCTGAAACAGCAATTTTGCAGCTTATTTGTGTACCTGCATGGCCTTGGTTCATGTGTTTCCAATCTGTATCTACTGTATTTTAGATGGATACTTAAGTTTCAGGAATACAGCTAAAAAAAATTGCAATGTAATCAGCCTTTAGTTTTCTTTGCTTCAGTTGCTCTTTGGAAGCATCAAATCCGTGGGATCAGGCTGTCAGTCTAGTTCGTTCAACATAATAGGACAAGATGAGCTGTGACTTTACAAATGTGGTATGAGCTGGCTTCAGTTCCTCTAAATTCTTTGGTGTAACTGTTGTATGGATTGACACATCATTTTGTGCTGCTTTTAACACTAATGGTCAAAATATTAGTTGTCAGAAGCAAGTATTTTATCATTAATTTCTGTATAATCCCCCTCATTCATATTTTGTTATCATTTTTCTGCTGCTATCCTTTCAGTTTATGAATTTCTTTTTGTTCCTGCTAAAAAAGGGCTACTAAGTATGCAGCTGAGATGCGCTTTCTTTTTCACTCACAAGGTCCCATTCAGACCCAAACCATCCAACACAGGTGGTGGAGGAGGTATAAATCTTCTTCCTTGCAGCAGGAGTGGGAAACATATAGTTTTCCACACATGCTATTGAACTACAAGTCCCAACATTCCTCATCATTGGGTATGCTGACAGGGACTCCTGGCAACTGCAGTTCAACCACATCTGGGGCCCCTTTCGGACTATACAGTTATAGTGCTATGATGCCACTTTAACTTCCAGGGTTGCATCCCGTGGAATCCTGGGTTTGCAGATTAGTGAGGGGCATTTAGAATCAAGTACCTCTAAGCAAACTACAAGTCCGAGGAAGCCAATGGACACCACCATGGCAGATAAAGTGCAATCGTGGTGCTATCATTGGCTACTGCCCTCTAGGCACTTCCTCCCCTTTGTCCTCCACCCTGCCACAGGTCTTTTAAAGTGAACCTCAGTTGGTAACAACTGAGTTTTTAATTCTACCCTCTGCTGGGGGAGGATTAGGGGGAAGCAATCCTAGGCAAACGATATAAACTTCCTCTATGTGCTCTTTGAGTAATGCTAATCTGGATCAAGGGGCTCATTTGGAAATAAGCAAAGGAGACTCAACTGCACACTATCGATTTCATGTAGAATTTAACCCATCCAGAGACCCCTCTTTTTTAGTTACCGGTATTTCCTCCTCACTGAAATGGATGTTTCAAACATGACATCTTACACTTTTAAGTCTGATGTACCCGTAGAGCTAAGCAGGGAGTTGTTTTTCTTTCCCCCGTCTCTTATCATGCGATGGAAAATTAGTCCACTTGCCAGCACGGTTAGATTCTTCTTCCATTAAAAGGATATGCCTGCTTGATTTCAACAACAAGCATGCACTTTGCCCTATAAAACAGACTGTTCCTAGATGCACCCTGTATGGAAAAGAAACCAACCTGAGGAGCCAAGGGGCCGTGACTCCTGCTGTTACTCTCCACTAACACAATGAGATGTAACAGAAAAACAAAGCAGTGATACGCACAAGGACATTGTTGACTTCACGGAATATTTAATTCAAATAACAAGGGGTGGATTAACACTTCAGTAGATTGTGGGCTGGATTCAGAGTTTCCTTCCACCAAAGGAAATGAGCCTTTGGATCCAGCTCACTACTGACTGGTATTTTACTACACCTTTCAGACAAATAACATTTCCCAAAGGGGTTCACTCTCAAACCGACAATGAAACTCAGGCTCTGCCTTCAAGTTTACAACCTAGGGAATTTGCTAACCAAAGATATAAGGATGACCACTGACACCGAAGAAGGATTAGATAATTTCCCAAAGGAGATGACCAGAGGTAGGTGATTTATGACCAAGTGTTGTTGGGTTGCAATGCCCATCATCCTTTCCTGCTTGTTGTGGATGATAGGAACTGCCATCCAGCTTTGGAGAGCCACAAATTGCCTACTGTGAGAAGACTGAACTAGATCCACCTTTGATCTGTTTCAGTATGGCTCTTATGTTCGTAACTAAAAGGCACACGGGGCGGGGGGAGTGGGAAAAAAGATAAAAGAGAGGAACCAGTGTTTCCTGGCTAATGATGGGGGCTAGAGTGTCAGAAATGAGCCAGTTAATCAGCATCCTGCCCTACTTCTCTTTTTTTATCTAAAATGAGAGCCAGTGTGATGTAGTGGTTTGAGTGTTGTACTACAATCCTGGAGACCAGGGTTTAATCCCCTGCTTAGCCATGGAAACCCACTGGATGACCTTGGGCACATCACACACCCTCAGACCCACAAAACCCCATGATAGGTTTGCCTTAGGATTTCTGCAAGTCAGAATCAACACAACAACAACAATCCCATGACCACTTCTTTGGGAGAGGTCATTCTCATCCCACTTTTAAAGGAGAAAAGATTGCTATGGTCAGTTTATTAATACTCCATATTCAGAAGCCAAGGACAAGGTATTGCAGAACAAATGAGCATGCACATACAGAGAAATTTGGCAAAAGATGGTAACATTTCCTTGCTTGACAGCTGGGTTTGCCCTGCCCTGCTAGAAACACAACACTAAGGACAGGAGGTCCTGACATGTCCCTGACTCATTCCCAGGTGCAGAGATACAGCAGAATCATCAGTGGAACAAAGTCAAAAGCAGTAGCTCATGCTGAGATGCAACAAGCAGCCTCCTTGGTTTTGGTGATGTTAATAGCCATCAAGTCAGTGTCCATATATGGCAACCCCATGAATGAGAACCTCCAAGAGCTCTCCTCACCAACAGCCCTGCTCAGGCCTTGCAAACTTCTGGATTAGGTCGATCCACCTATTGTGCAGTCTTCCTCTTTTCCTACTGCCTTCCACTTTACCAAACGTCATAGGCCATTTCCACACAACATCACTGTAATGCTACAGCAGCGAGTTGTTATCAGTCTGTGAACTGTGTTACCCTGATTTCTGGGGTCCCTTGGGGGACACCTCAATGTGCTCCACATGATGGGGAATGGAAACTAGCCAGAGCACGAGCAATAGCAATGCGAGAGGCAGGGTAACCTAGCGGGGTCTTTTTACCCAGT